>JAVKPL010003014.1:0-186823 GCA_032173675.1 Gastrolobium villosum
AACTCTAAACAATAAACAGGACCTGGATTATTTTCATGACAACTACTGCAAAAATTCTTAATTGTTTAATTGTGCATATTGTTGCTATGGCCTATTGCTGCTTCCCTTGATCCAGGTTTTGGGATTTTTCCTACCTGAAGTTGTGTATCTTACTATTTATGGGAATCAGGGAAATTGTCTTATTATCTTTTTAAACGTCCATTATTGGTACCTAAATATAATCTTATCTTATGTATTTAAATCTGTTGTAGTCTCTGCCTAGATTTCGACCTGAAAACCTGGAGCACAATAAGACTATATTTGAGAGGGTTAATGAACTTGCTGCAAAGAAGGGATGTACTCCATCTCAGCTTGCGTTGGCCTGGGTTCATCACCAAGGAAAAGACGTGTGCCCTATACCTGGAACAACAAAAATTGAGAACTTCAATCAAAATATCTCCGCTTTGTCTGTCAAATTAACACCCGAAGAAATGGCAGAACTTGAGTCCTTTGCTGCTGAAGATGATGTAAAGGGTGATAGATCAGGGGATAGTATATCTACATGGAAGGAATCTGATACTCCACCACTTTCTTCTTGGAAAGATGCACAATGAAGTGCATTTGCTTAATGCTTATACTAGTGTACCTTAAGGTTTTGTTTGGGAGTTTGGAGGGGAAGGAAAGGAAGGGGATACAAGGGAGAGGGAGGGGAAGGAAGGGAAGGGACTTGGAGGGTATTCCCTTCCCTTGTTTGGGAGTTAAAAAAGGGCAAGGGAGGAAAATAGAGGGTTAATGAGATATTTTTACCATTTTACCCCTTTTTAAAATTAATATATTTATTATATTTTACAAACTAAATTAAATTTAAAATTTCTAACAAAAATATTTTTGTACTTTTCACAATATTAAACAAGATAATATTTTTTATGAAATTTCTACGCTGCAAGCTACAAAAAAATTTTGTCAGAATACTCTTTGTCAAAAAGCGACGGAAATTTTTCTCCGATGAAAATTTTCACAAAAAAAAAAATTTCTATCGAAATTTAGTTTCTGGCAAAAGTTTTAACGAAAATGATTTCCTTCATGAAATGCTTTAAACGTAAAAAATATTTCGTCAAAAATTTTGACGAAATGTTTTTTGTTCAAAATTTCGATGGAAATGTGTTCTGATGAAAATTTTGACGGAAATTGTTTTGTCAAATATTTTGAGGGAAATGTATCATTCGAAACTTTCGACGAAATTTAGATTCAGTAAAGAATTTTGATAGAATATTTTTTCCGTCAAACATTTTAATCAAAATATTTTTTGTCAATTTTTTTTTTACGGAAAAATCTTCTGTTGAATTTTTTTGACAGAAATGTGTTCCGTTGAAAATTTTGATGGAAATATTTTTTATCAAAAAATTTGACGAAAATATTTTCCGTCGAAAATTTTCGATGAAAATGTGTTTCCTTAAATATTCGACTGAAAATTTTTGTCAAGAAGTTTAGCGAAAATATTTTCGTTGAAAACTTTTGACGGAATGTAAATTCTGTAAAGAATTTTGGTGAAACTTTTCGGTGGAGATGTGTTTCGTCAAATTTTGGACGAAAAAATTTTCGTTGAAAGTTTCAACGGAATTTAGATTCGTCAATAGTTTTGACTGAATTCTTTCCCGTAAAAAATTTATGTCAGTGATTATGACAAAATCTTGTTTCGTCTTTAGTTTTGATGAAAAATTTTTGACGTGTGTGATTTTCATAAAAAATTTCATCATTATTTTTGACGAAATATTTTTCGTCGATAAATTTTGCTGGTATTTAAGATTTTTCTAAAAATGTCACATTTAAAAATGATTCACATTTATGTAATTTTTACATTTTAATGCTAAGGGTAGATAAGTAATTTTTAATATTTCCCCCCTCAAACCCCCCAAATTGGGGGAACTTTAATTTTAGGAAGAAGGAGGGTTTTGGAGGGTTTAGTAAAAATCCTCAATTCCTTCCCCTCCTTTTTTTAAACTCACAAACAAGGGGAGGACTTACTAAAACCCTCCCTTTCCTTTCCTTCCCCTCCTAAAACCAACTCCCAAACAAAGCCTAAGTATTTGCTGCTGCTACCTTGAGAAACAGATAGGCAAGAGGGGCATGCCTACCCTTTTGAAAGGAATTTGGCTGAATAAACATTTAGCAGTTGGTGTGTCTTTCTAAGTGGTTTGAACTCTATTGCAGATGACCCCATTTATGTGTATGAATATATATAAATAAACAAAGACAAGCATGTGAAAAATGCTATGGCATGACTTTTGCTAAATGTCGTGATTATTGCCTTGGCAAATTAGCTTAAGTAATTCATCTTGATTCAGTTGCGTATGCTATTCTTTGATCTATGGATTTTTATTTTTGAAATCTGAATGACTGATTTTGTCCAAACAGTTTTCAGTTTTACACATTATTATACTTTATTAGAAGATCCAGATTCAGAATGCTATCACATGAAAGCTTAATTGACCTTATATCTATTATTAACCTTTTGAGGCTTAGTATATACAACTTCATCTTTAACCTTTGAGATATGTTTGGATTTTTTTTCTGAAATGTAACTTATGTTTAAATTCTGTCAGATACAATTTTAGTTTTATTTATATCCTTAATTAGGTGATGTTTGACATACTATGCTCGTGAAGTAAGCAAGCTAAGGTTGCTTCAGTAAAGATAATATATATTTTAAGTTGATTTTACGAAACTAATACTATGGGGTTGTGCATCAATTTGAGAAATTAAAGTGGAAAAAGCAGAGAATTGATACCAGTCCCTCCGTTGCAACGACTTGAAGAAAAGACCTTGCCGTAGCTAAAAAAAAAACGAGACACGAATGGTGGTATGTGTGTGAAGTAGAAAACAAACCGGTCGCCATGTTTTGAATCTCAAGTGTAGCAAGCACCACGAAATCTAAAGGATCTCTGAAATTGTACGATGAAGCAACCTAAAGCCGGAGCAAACGGGTGATTTTGCTGAGAATAGGATTCAAATAGTCCAACAAAAATTAGCCCAATTCAGTTTTTATTTTTTCTTGCATAATAATTATTTTAATTCATTTTCTCTACACTCTAAAATGATAGGGTGTAAATAGATTAGGTCAGGTTAAGCTTTGGCTTAACTAGTCTAGCGTGCATAAAAATATGGGGTTTGACCCGACTTTTTAGCCTATGTAGACCCCAAATTACAAGTCTGGCATGATCTATATTTAAAAACTAAAAGTTTGGTTAGGCCTGTTTAAGCCTATTAAAAATTCAACAATTAAAATAATATTACTTTATTATTAAAAATTATTAAAATAATAATTTTATTTATTTAATTTAAAATAAATAATATGATATAGGCTGGCTTGTAGGCTTATAGGTCCGACATTTTCCAAAAAGCCTATAGCCTATTTACTAAATAGTTTTTTAAAAGCCTAGACATGTTTTATTTTACTATTTATAATAGATCAAACCTGACCAAATATAGGCTAGGCCGTTGGCCAGCCTATCTCATTTACACCCCTAGTGCAAAAATCAAGATATTTTTGTAATTATAATTTATTTCAAGGTTATAATAATCTTTTTCATTATAATTTTTTAATATTTAAACCTAAAATGACATCATTTTGGGTTGAAAGATTAAAAATTATAACGATGAAAACTATTATAACCTTGTAACAAATTATAATTACAAATGCACCTTGATTTCCACCTCAAAACGATGTCGTTTAGGGCTCAATATAGATAACTAATCTGTATTCATTGCAGAAAAAAACAAACCCTCCTTAAAAATAAGATTTTCAGCTTTTGTAAAAATATTTATGTCACATTAACATAAAAGTGAGTAGTCTCATTGTAAAGAAAAGAGAACGAAAAGTGACCTTAATCTTCCACTCTCCTTTGGTGGGATCATATGATACAAATTCAGCACCTTGGTCCTCAGCCTTTCTCTTAAGCATCTCCTTGTATTTCTCCATCCTTCGCCCTTCTGTATACTGATGTCCAATTTTTTTACTGCAGTTTCTGGAATCATTCACAGAAATTATGGCACAGGAATAAAGCTATAAAAATTATTAAATGCATAATATTTTTGGCAGGTTTCTTTGCATCATCCATGTATACAATCACCTCACCATGTGTGAGGGTATCCATGATTTTAAAATTTGTTTAAACACAGTGACTTAATAATACGTGCATTACCATCCACGGCAACCAAGGATGTCGTTGCAACTAAAGGAGCACAACAAACAATGTCCAATAAAATGATCCAAAATTTGTGATTATATAAGATCAATAAGGCTACAGCCTATGTAGCACCGATACCGACACGGGACACGTGACACGATACGACACAACACTCCGACGCGTTAATTCTAAAAAATGTTAGATTTCGACACGTTAGGACACGTTTTGATATTAAATAATATTTTTAATTTATGTAGTATATATTATATTTAATATTCAATAATTTAACAAAAAAATGAATCTAAACCTATAATATTCATAAATTTTGCAAAGAAACATAACATATCCCAAATATTTATATTAAACTCAATAAAATGATAATCGTAATCCAACGAATCTAATAGTTGGAACTAAAAACTCAACGCAAATCAACATTTGAACCTTTTTTTGAATTTCTATAATGCGTGTTGGAGTGTCGGGGAGTGTCGGACACGACACGTCAGGGTTTTTGAAGTGTCGGTGCTTCATAGGCTACAGCTGTCCTTTATAATTTAATATTATAAATTCACAAGGAGAACGTACTCTCTTTATGCTATGAGCTGGTCGCCTGGTCCAATCAGCAGGAATGATACATACTTCTTTAGAGATAATTCCATAACATTACATATAAAATAAGGGCTATTTTGTTTGGGTTTAATGGGTATAATATTACATGATATAAGAATATTTTCCTACCCTCGCAATAAACAAGAGAGAGAAAGTGGAATGACGAAAGAGAAAAAGAAACATGTGGACCCCACCTCTTAGTTGTGTGTGTAGGAAAGTTATATTAGATTATGTAACATGATACTCATAAAACCCATTTTGTTTTTAACCTTTTTTATGTTTCTAACGAACCAAGAAAAAAAAGTTTTTGTTTTTCTCATAAGTTAGAAAGAGTAGTTTTTGAAAAATATCTATAAAAAATGGGAAATGTGTTTGTCCTTTTAAATGACACAACTTACGTAATTTCACTCTCATAAAGAGATGAGACCCACACCTTTATATTTTTTTGTCCACTCTCTCTCTCCCATGATCTATCTCTTTCTCACACTTAAAATGACACAACTTTTTTTTTTGGTGAAAAAATGACACAACTTTATATCTTTAAAATGATACATACTTTTCCCATAAAAAATTTATAAAACTTCTTTTTTAAAAGCTTATCCAAACATACCCTAAATAAGGCAGAATGTGCTTGTTCTCATCCACAAGTAAGGTTTTCAAAATCCCATTAGAAAGTGGTGCCCAATGTCCTAGAGCAGAAATATATTCACAAATCTTTGGATGGCATGGCAGGCCTTATCACCATTGTATAAAACACAATACTTTATTCCTACAACTCAAGTAGGACAGAACACTAAATGCAATCAATTACGATATTACCGTTCTCATTCACTGGTGTGGATCTATCATTGAAAGATGATGCTTTCTCGGAAGCCCTTCCAGGCCACTGCTCTATGGGACTAATGAATAACGCCCTTGGATTTTCCCTAGGAATGATGGTTGTAAGGAGGTGGAACGGTTTAGGTTAGAAACGTGGGAGAGAGGGAAATAGGGTAGGAGCAGTTGCATTACTGGCTGAGGAGACAATTGCTTTTTCAAGGAACGTTTTCAAAATCTGCAATGAGTGCAGATTTGATAACGGCTGCATATATATAAGTGACTCAGTAGGGAAAGCTGTCCCTGTCACTCTTCTATCCTAAGCCAAGGAACGTTCCCTTTGTCTTTTACCTATATTCCTAAAAGAATACTAATATACTAATGACCTAAGGAATATTTTAAAAAAATAAGACCTATTTAACCAAAGAAACAGAATATATATATATATATATATATATATATATTATATTATAAAGAAATAAATATATATATATATATATATATATATATATATATATATATTTTATATTTTTAGTGCTGAAGTTGCTCATCAGATGAGGGAACAAATAGTATTGTGGCATCAAAATAGGCCTAGATGGGAACAAATTTTCGTCCCATCAATAGACTACAAGAAGACCAACAGCCATTAAACACTTTAAGGTTGGAAAGCAAAGTGCATAGAATTGCAAGGAGAGTAAAATCCTCCGACCATCTTCACTTGGGCAGCCGTGGTGAGTGAGATATCTCCATTTAAAGTCTGGAATGGATTTGGAATTTTGGCTTTTTGGAGTGTTTTCAAACCTAGAGGCTTGAAAAGATCTTCCTCCATCATTCTAGTGGAATTAGTGGTAAGAAACATCCACTTAATCTATGTTTTTAACAAGTTTCATGAAATTTGGATTTTGATGAATAATGCCATACGAAATTCATAATTTTAGAATGGATTTTTATAGTCTTGAGAGGTGTCGAGAAGTCAATAAAGATTACATTCTAACATTAGCAGGTTTGTCTAGAGTCTGAAATGAAGTGTCAGCTTGAAACTTATTCACTTTCACAAAAAGTAAAACCACTCAAAGGTTGACTATAGTTTGGATAGCAAAAAAAGTTGAAATAATTCCTGCATAAGTACAAAACCAGAATAAAAATAACAAAATCATAAAGTCAAAATCAAGAAATATAGTTTTACAGGCATAGTTGTCAATAGCAGTTAGCGGCAAATACCGACCCCGAAAATGGTATAGCGGTGTAGCGGATAGCGGTATTACCGTTGCGGTGAAGTATTAATTCCACATATATTATACTAACAATCAAGAAACAAGGCAATACCGCTTTTAGTATTAATGCTCAAACATAAGAAGTCACACAAAATCAAACACATAATTCTACAACCAATGTCAAATACAAGGAACATAAAGGAAGGATCCAAAATTAAACACAACTGAACAATAAAATTGTCAAATAGCCAAGTACAAGAAATGAACTAGTAAAGAAAATCATCATCATCTTCGGATTCCCCATCAGATTCCAACATGGCTATTTGAAAATCATCAAAATGGCTTGTACAACCATAGAGCTCTGGGTAGAAGACCTGTCAAACAAAAAACATCGAAACGAAAAAATAAAATAACATTCTATTCTAAAAAAAAAGAGAGAGGGAGAAGATAAAAAGATACATTACACAAATGAGACTGAGAAAAGTCAGTGCCCCTTGGTCACCCCCAAAGGTGCAAACAAATATAAAAATTGAAAGTAAATGCATGACTCTGAGAAACTAAAACAAGTGTAACTTACGGAAGTCCAAAATTATTCTGACCAAACATGCCTGGAGCGCCACTGAAGTTACTTGCACCAGCTATTTAAGACAGTAGGGTAAAACAATCAATTCCAAACATTAATCCTAATACCATTTCATGAAACATAACAAATAGTATAAGCATATATAATTATTGAACTGACCAGGTTGTGTCTGGCCATAGTTGCTAAAGGCAAAAGTACCACCGGATTGAGCAACTTGTGCGGGTTGGAAAGGTGTTGACATGGATGGCTGCACGAATAAAGTCAAACAAACAAAATATGGTAAAAACTTGAGAGTCGATTAACTCACTATACATGCATAACACAAAGATTTCAAACTTGAAAATGGACAAAATACAATTAAATTAATTAACATATAAAGATGCCAAGTTTAGTCAGAAATATCCACATATGAATAAATTAACTATTTTAAAATATCTCTAATTATGCTCTATAAGTTCACATCAATAATTCCACGAAGGATTCACAATTCATTATGCTGGACCTAAAGGTGTAATTGAATCAAGTTGAAATATCCTCGCAATTGAAGTCTGTGTGAGTAATGATATATAAATAGCTCTAGACCAACTCTCTCAAAAGCTTAGGCCTCTCTCAAAAGCTTGAGCTGTTATGTAGAGGACCTTGAAATGGTTTTATATCTCAAAAAAGCCCCCAAAAAGCAATAGCTTTTTGGGCTGAAATTTAATTTTAATTACAAAGAGTGGGGCATCAGAGACCGAACTCCTAATCAGTTGGCCAATATTGGACTCTGATACCTTGTTGAGGATTATCATAGATATAGCATTTACTTATTTGTTACTACTCTATCTGTTGCTTTATGCACTGTCTAGCTGGGCATTTACTGTATGCTGAGTTACAGCATATTATATATCCAGTGTTATTTTGTTAGATCTAGTCAGTTTCTGTTAGTTAACTGACTCATTGCTGAGTCAGCTCCACATTCTCTATATAAATAATAGCTGTGCTTGTGTCTTATTGTATTGTTTTAATAACATTCAGATCTTCCAATGGATTCTCTCACTCATTTCTCTCTTCTCTCTCAACTTACTCTCTGATTTTCGTTAAGGATAACGTCTCCCAATAGCTTAATCTTTTGGTTCTATATCTCAACATAAACAGTATGATCATATTTCATACAGATAATCTTTCATTTAATATTAAAACTATAATTTACAAACACTTATACACTTTTACTGAATTTGGTTTTTAATAGAGCCCAATGATATTTATTGATCCATGTAGCCAACCCTACATAATTGGATAAGGCTTGGTGGTGGTTGTTGCACTATTTATCATTTATATGCAATATTTTTAGAATATTGACATAACTAGTTTTGTAAAAAGCTGAGTAAGTTTGTAAAGTTGAGCTCAAGCAAGACTACATTTCCGCTTGCTCATAAAAAAAATTCTGAACTTTATGGGAAAATAAAAAGATTATAAGTGAAAAGCATTATTAAATACAAAACTACTCACCGCTGTTTGACCAAAACCTGTTAGATTGTTAGAAGTGAGTGGTGCACTAGTTGAGAAAATGCTTCCAACAAGCCCAGAAGAAGGTGAATTAAACAAGCTTGATTGACTAAAAGATGTAGTCTGCCCAAAGGGGGTATTATGTACAAAAGTAGAACTTGTTTGTGCAACTGTAGGGAGTGCAGAACTAAATAACGGGGATGACTGGGTGTTTCCAAAAATGCTTGTGCCAAATGGGGATGATGTACCCTGAGCAGGAGCAGGATTAAACAGGGATGCAGATTGTCCAAAGCTCGGTGATGAAGAAGTGTTAGCTCCTAATACAGACGTGGATGAGCCAAATATAGAAGGTGCTGTAGCTGATGTTGAAGAACCAAAAGCTGATGAACTGAAGGCAGGAGCAGCTGAAGTTCCACATCCAGAAGAAAAAGTTGAAGTCTTCGGTGCAAATGGATTAGAATTAGATGGTGTTGTGCTAGAGAAAGGATTGGCTGATGATTGACCAAACACTGGTGAAGGAGAAAAGGCATTTGCCTGTGTTGTAGACGAACTAAAGCCTGCTAAACCAGTTGACTGGGCAGAGGGAAATGGTCCACCTGAGTTTCAATTAAATATAATAGAGGTCAAGGTCATCAATACTGCAATGAAACCCAACAGGATTATCAAATTATTTATAATTAAATAAAAAAGTACCTTTATCTCCCAATTGATAGTCCTCCCATCTTAGCTCCTCATGACTTTTATCTTTGTAAGTAAGCATGGCTGATATGGACTCCAATTTTGCAGTCTGTCCAGAGGTACCACTATCTGCTCCAGTTGTTGGTGTGTAACTAGCGACAGTAATTCCACCCCGTTGAACTCCAAAACCTGACTGTCCCATACCAGGATTTCCAAAAGTCGATGTTGGAGTCTGGGATCCTGCATGAGAAAATATGTAAAAATAACTTTTAATAACAAAAAAGGCATTAAGATACAGAAGTCCCTTATGTCTTGAAAATAGATATACCACAAAGTAGTCAAAAATTTAATGGCTTTTGACAAGTGGGCCCAAGTCTAGCAATGCAAAAGAGTCCATAGTAGTTAGTTAGAGGAGAGAGATGTTGTTATATAAAGTGATTTGGGGTGAGGTTTTCATTATTCAGGTATTCAAAATTGGTTAGTGGGAATTTGAGAGACCTCTAGGGAACTCTTGAGCCTGGGTTTTTGGTTTGAGGGGGAGTTGAGGCTTTCTGGTTTATTTACTGCATTTTATATTGTATTAGTGTATATAAGAAGAGGCTATGCCTCCATTGTTAATGCAATCTGTCATATATTTTCCTGGGTTCCATCAGTTGACTGGGCAGAGGGAAGTGGTCCACCAGAATTTCAATTAAATATAATATAAGTCAAGGTCATCAATACTGCAATGAAACCCAGCAGGATTATCAAATTATTTATAATTAAATAAAAAAGTACCTTTATCTCCCAATTGATAGTCCTCCCATCTTAGCTCCTCATGAATTTTATCTTTGTAAGTAGGCATGGCTGATATGGACTCCAATTTTGCAGTCTGTCCAGAGGTACCACTATCTGCTTCAGTTGTTGGTGTGTAACTAGCAACTGTACTTCCACCCCGTTGAACTCCAAAACCTGACTGTCCCATACCAGCATTTCCAAAAGTCGGTGTTGGTATATGGGATCCTGCATGAGAAAATATGTAAAAATAACTTTTAATAACAAAAAAGGCATTAAGATACAGAAGTCCCGTATGTCTTGAAAATAGATATACCACAAAGTAGTCAAAATTTTAATGGCTTTTGACAAGTGGGACCAAGTCTAGCAATGCAAAAGAGTCCATAGTAGTTAGTTAGAGGAGAGAAATGTAGTTAGTTAGAGGAGAGAAATTCTGCAGTTTGTCCAGAGTTACCACTATCTGCTTCAGTTGTTGGTACCTCTGGATAGACTGCAAAATTGGAGTCCATATCAGCCATGCCTACTTACAAAGATAAAATTCATGAGGAGCTATCAATTGGGAGATAAAGGTACTTTTTTATTTGATTATAAATAATTTGATAATCCTGCTGGGTTTCATTGAACCAAATGTTGGCTGAGTTGATGCCCCACCTAGAAATTAGGATTACCCAATAAAAGTTTCATACACAACAAATCTACAACCACCTAGAAATTAGGATTACCCAATAAAAGTTTCATACACAACAAATCTACAACCACCTAGAAATTAGGATTACCTGATCTCCGTGTTGGCTACCTTTTAGAAGAAAAGTGATTGGTGGAAGAAAAATGGTTGGTAACCAAAGGAAAATAAAATTTGAAGTAAGAAGGGAGAAAGTAGAGGAGAAGAGAAATCGAGAAATGTTGAGAATTGGAAAGTGTGGTTTGGTTAGGTTGACTCCTATTTATAGCTGAAATTTTAAAACCGAGACATTAATAACGGTCATCACATTTATTCCGATTATAAAAACTGCAGGTAAAATTTTAAATATTATTAATGGATATAAAAATAAACCGAAACATTAATTACAGGTAACGGTCTTCACATTTATTTTGATTATAAAAACATTACGTAAAATTTTAAATATTACTATTATGTTAATGGTTACAAAATTAATAAAAATAATTATCATCGTAACTAACCATAACTGCTGAGCGTTATAACTACAATCACCACTAATTAAGGTTACACATTTAAAGTCAACTTATGACACACTATCAGCAATCAATGCCTATAATCCCATACATAAGGGTACACACTATTATTATTATTATTATTATTATTATTAATTTTCTGGGATATTACACTCTACCCTCCTTAAAAGAAGTTTCGTTCTCGAAACTTAAAAAGTTTGAGCTTCTCAAATTAACTAAAAGGCATAAGGTTAAAGTTAATAAAAATATGGGGTATTACAGGCAACTAATAAAAGTAATAACAAAAGGAATCCATGGGCATGCTTACCACCAAATGATGATGATGAACTGCCAAAAGCTGGAGTTGAAGATGACCCAAAAGCAGGCACTGAACTACCAAAAGCAGGCGAAGACGAAGCACCAAAAGCTGTAGTGGAAGATAAGGGAGAAGAGGATTGAGCTGCACCAAATACACCAGCAGAAGTACCTCCAAACATGGAACTACCTGTTTGCGCACCAAATGGATTTGTACTACCAAATGGCTTAGCAGCAAAAGGATTGTTATTTGAATTGTTCTGTCCAAAAACTGACTGAGAGCCAAATGGGCTTGTCCTTGACTGCCCAAAAGCTGTTAAAATAATTTTCATTCATTAATATTTTGATATTAACAATAACAATAACAAAAAATACTAAATGAAAAACAATCATTGTCCAATACATGATGATCACTCCTAACACCATTTAACAAAGATTATTCAATTTTGACAGTGAAAAGGAGCCATAACACCCCAATACTTCAACAAATATGCAATAAGCCTAATCAGAAATCGAGAAAGAAAGCAAGTTAACGGACAATATAATAGAAAAGGAGGTGAAACATACGGTTTGTTGAACCGAACATCCTTATAACTTTCCAAACACAGTGGTAACTTGTTTCTCTCTAACTGCAATCAGTTTTGAACACACATCAAATCATTAGCTTTTCTTTTCTTTACTTTTCTCTACTTATTCACAATACGAAGAAAATAAAAATAACAAGATAGAAATACGCAAAATGCAGCTTATCGAAAGGTTTTGATGGATTTATCATCGACATTATATCACGTAAATCACTGGAATTGAACGATTAAAATGTGCGTTCTGTGATTAATTTATTCAATCACATACAATCAATTCAATCTTTTAACAATTCTCATAATTGGAAAATCTCCTCAAGTAGTTTACTAATAGTATAATTTCCAAATTCAAAATTTCAATATCATCATAATTTCCAAATCCATTATCCAAGAATATCATAATTTTCACATTCAACATCTACTAGAGTAAAACCCAAATCCAATCATCATATCATAATTTTCCAAATCAAAATTCAAATAGTAAAACCCAAATCCAATTATCATATCATAATTTTCTAAATCAGAATTCAAAGAGTAAAACCCAAATTCAATCATCTTATCATAATTTTCTAAATCAAAATTCAAAGAGTAAAACTCAAATCCAATCATCATATCGTAATTTTCGAAATTAGAATTTCAAGAGTAAAATCCAAATCCAATCATCATGTTATAATTCAAATATTCACATCTATTAGAGTAAATCCAAAATCCAATAATTAATCCAATTAATTTCTAGAGGTTAAAATAATTTTATTTAAATACCCTAAGGGTTACATATAATATATGAAAACATCCTAACATTTCTTAAGGATTAGGATTACATCTACCAAATTAAATATAACCTATGACTATCTAGGGATTAGGATTACATCTACCAAATTAAATATAACCTATAACTCTTTAACGATTAGGATTACATCTACCAAATTAGATATAACCTATAACTCTTCAACGATTAGGATTACGTTACATTAGGGGTGTTCGCGGTCTGGATTGGATCAGTTTTGAAGCAAAAAACCATCCGATCCAATTCCTTCGGTTTGGTCATTACATCAT
Organism: Gastrolobium villosum; assembly: GCA_032173675.1. Lineage (NCBI taxonomy): Eukaryota > Viridiplantae > Streptophyta > Magnoliopsida > Fabales > Fabaceae > Gastrolobium > Gastrolobium villosum. The sequence goes on from JAVKPL010003014.1 coordinate 13,451, forward strand.
CTGATCGGTTTGAATTTTTTTTCAAATCCAATCCGATCCAATTTTTTTTTGGTTTGGATTGGATCGGTTTTCGGTTTTTCTAAAAGCCAAAAAAACAAAACTTAAAAGAATTATTTTCAGAAAAAAATGACTATGTTCCAAAACATTTCAAACGTTGATCAGAATTGGTTCACATGTCTTGTACATCAGTTAAAGGCTCAAAGAGACCAGAGTTCGTCCCAAAATTAATCATCTGACATCATTATAAGATCTACACGTTGATCAGAATAGTGAATATACCAATGACATTCAGCAGTATATTTCTTCCAATTTTGTGGATATCAAAAGTTGGTGTACGGATTTTATGGCAGGTAGGATCAATCAGTCCAAAACATCTTAACTCTTACACATAGATCCAAAGGTGAATACTATTGCTTCATCACACGAATAACGGGAAGAAATTTAGAAATCTGCTTTGCTATACCTTTATCATGCCCTTGATGCAAATAAAATCAAGTGTTACAGTACCTTTGTTATATGTTTAACGGAAGAGACAAACGTTGATTTTTGAGAAGAAAGAGATATGCTACTGGTGCCAGAGCGTGAGTGACTGAGAAGAGTGAGAGACTGAGAGGATGGCAAGACTCAGATGCCACTGGTGAGTTTGGATGGATTAGGTTTAGAACTTTGGGTGGGTTTAAAACTAATGGGCTATATACCAAAAAAAAAAACTAATGGGCTAACGCACGGGTGGGTTTAAAACTTTGGGCCGACTATTATTTGGTAAAAAAAAAAGTTTGGTTCGGTTTGGATTGGATCGGTTTTCAACATCAAAATCGAAAACCGATCCAATCCAGTAAATTTTTTCAGTTTTTTTTGATTTTCGATTTTTCGGTTTTCGGTTCTCGGTTTTTCGGTTCAGTTTTTGCGGTTTGAATCGGTTTGGATCGGTTTATGAACACCCCTACGTTACATGAAGATTTGAATCACATCAAATAAATTTAATATAAAACATACTATAGTTTTTTAAGCATCGAGATCACATCAAACAAATATTCATATAACGCTAAGTCTAACCATTGACTCTCTAGTGATTAGGATTACACCTACCAAATTAAATATAACATATAACTCTTTAACAATTAGGATTACATCTATCAAATTAAATATAACCTATAACTCTTTAACGATTAGGATTACGTTACATGAAGATTTGAATCACATCAAATAAATTTAATATAAAATATACTATAGTTTCCTATGTAAGTAATTCATCAGCAATTCAATAATTCATGTTCAATATTCTACATTCAAGAACATGATACACGATCTTTAGAGATCATGATTCTCACAAAAGAGTGTACCTTTCTCTATTAGTGCGGAAGAACTTTGATGATGGAAGATAATTTCTCAGAATCTTTACCCTCTGCTTTTCTTGTATCGTATATGACAGGGATCTGATACAACTTTTATGGGTAGACCATGAAGGAAAGAATTCTGAGAGATAATCATAATCAGAGTATCACCATTTTTTTCTTTATATAACTGAACCACGTCACCAGTTACGGAGTTTTAAATTACGCCCAGTAACTTCCCATTAACGTGAAACGTCAATTACCGTTAATGCGAAATATCAATTACCATTAATGTAAAACGTTACCATAATGCAAATTGTTAAAACTCCAATTACCATTAATGCAAAACGTTAATTACCATTAAAGTAAAATGTTACCATAATGTAAAACGTCAAAACGTCAATTACCTATAATACGAAACGTTACCATAATGAAAACGTCAGAACGTCAATTACCATTAATGCGAAACATCAATTACCATAAAACCTCATTTATTATTAATTAAACTAATTGACAGACATTACACATGAGACACAAATAATTTACATTCTCCCACTTGGCTCATATCATAAGGTGTCCATTCATGATTTAATTAACATTCACTATAATACGCATTTACAAGGTTAAAGGTTCCATACATTGACGTCATCATAATTCATTTGCTGATATGTCCTCTTCTCAAGCAATATGAGCTTTGTGTTCACACTGCTTCATTTTGAATTTTTTCCTCCTTTAGAAACTTTTTTAATTAAAATAAAATATTTTTAAAATATTTTTGAATTAATTTTAATCAAAAACGTTATTAATTTCTTTTTGTGAAAAAATGGTGAAGCTTTTACATCAGTTCACCTTTTCAATGCAATTAAATCCCACTACCTTCTCCTTTGAAAATGTTGGGCACATGCATCTATATGTATCGTTTAACATTTTAAAATTGTAAAATACGAACAAATTAAAAAAACATACAAAAATACATGTCAACCACATACAAAAATTATGCTATTTACAGGGATAAAAAATAAATGATTTAGATTTAAAATTTCAAAATTTACGAATCATTTTTGAAAATTTTTTAAATATTTAGATTTAATTTTTTAAATTCAACTTGTAATAATGGCAGAAAATTTGGTAAATTGGAAAAAGTATTTTTTTTTTAAATCGAAAACTCCTTTTTTAAATTCGAAAAAAATAATTGTGGTGGCAGATAAGTCATTGAATGTCCCTACTGCTGTTCACATTGGAATTGGTCAGATGATTTAATTGCTTTTTACATTAGAATTGCATCAACAAAACTCGAATTTTGAATTTAAAACATGGACAAAACACTCAGCTAAATATGAGAGAAATTCTTTTAGAGAAATATCCTTCTTCTTTTCTTCTTTTCCGATTTAAAACGAAATGGTTCAAGATATGATTTTGTTCATAATACTGATCATTTTTTTATTGTTTTCGAGGCTGTTGTTATGATTTTCATATTTTGTTGTTGATATTTTGTCTTTGTATATCGTATTTCATGCTGTGTAGTTCTTGCCTGCATTTTTTTCGTTCATATGTGTAGTGGATGTTGTATTATTATTATTATTTTTGTTTACTTTATAAACAAACTAGTATATTGCCCGTGCGATGCACGAAGAAAAAAGATCAAAAATTTTGTCGTTCGCCGTGGTTGGTTAATCGTTCTGTAAATCTTATACTTACAAAAAACTATGTTGCTATTTTGTTCTATATTTAAGGTGGAAAAAGTTATAGCATTGACACAGAACTTTACAAATACCAACCACATACAAAAATATGCTATTTAGAGGGATAATTAATTTTGCATACAATTACATCATAATTATTTTATAATACATCATGTTAACATGAGGAAGGGATATAAAAAAATGCATACAAATCATTGCTAACTATAACATTCATCAACAAAATCAAGTTAACAATAACACCAAGCAAATATGGATTTAAAAGATCAATTTTTACCTATAATATGAAAACGCTATTTATTCTGTGTCATGTTTTGTCTTCAGTAAATTATGATACTCGCTTTAGTCCCTAGCAAATAAAAAAGCCCAAAGAAGTTTAAAATGGATCCATTTTAGTATGAGGTACCACGATTTCAATTAAATGGGTCAATTTTGAATTTCTTAGGGACCACGATGGACTTTTTTATTTGCTAAGGACTAAAGCGAGTATCGTGAAATTTGCTAAGGATAAAAAAGAAGAAGATATTTACTCTAAAATTAATTCTTATAAAAGGGAGTTGTGAGCAGTGTTGTAAAACCCGGCCCGACCCGGCTGGGTCGACCCGGGACCCGGTGACCCGGTCATCAGACCGGTTCGGGTCAAGCATTGGACCGTTCATGTATTGACCCGGTCAAATCCGGTCAAAACCCGGGCAAACCCGGTCAAAACCGGTGACCCAGTGACCCGACCGATGACCCAGTGACCCGACCGGGTCATGCATTTTTTTAAAAAAAATTTACCAAAATTATTTCATCTTGTCAAAAAAATGTAGAACTCATTTTAATTTTTTTTTGTAATTTTATTTGTTAATATACTTTTCTACAATGACCTCCAATTTCAGCTTCCAATATTGAACCAATTTGCGAAATAATAAATTAAGAGATTATGACATATGTCATTTTTAATGTAACTGAATTTGAAAAAATATGAGTTCAATGTCATTGAGAGGTATGTTTACAGGGATTCTGAGTTGAAATTTAAATTGATATAGAAATAGTATACATTTTTATTTATTTATGCTTCATGTCTTTGAGCTTATTTAATGAACCTTGTTTAATTCATTTTAGATATAGAAAATTTAATTGAATTTATAAGTTTATATTTAAATATATTTTTATATATCTATATATATATTCGGGTCAACCGGTCCGATCAGTGACCCAATTATCCAATACCCCGATCAGGTCAACGTCCAGGCCGGATTTAATAACACTGTTGTGAGGTTTGCAATAATCTTCCTGTCAGTAATGATGACGATGACATTGCGATACCAGGAGAGATAATTAGAAGCCCTCTTGAGCCTTTTATATTCCCATAATTAGGAGTTTGAGGCCTTGAGCAGCCCTAGAGATTTTAATATAGGAAGATGAGCCTTTTATATTCCCATAATTTGGAGTTTGAGGTCGCAGGCAATTTTTTAATATGCTTTCGGATTAGTGTGTCTTTCCATTCAAAAATTGATACTTATATTATTTATTTATTTATTTATTTTTTCTTTTTTTTCTTTCACCTCAGTCCCACCGAATATTTTGTGGTCCCGAACTCCTATAAATTCGTTCCTTGAGCAGCCCTAGAAATTTTAATATAAGAAGATACTGATCTGCACAAGAAGGATTTTATAAAACTATAAATTCGCTCCTTGAGCAGCCCTAGAAATTTTAATATAGGAAGATACTGATCTGCACAAGAAGGTTTTTATAAAACTATATAGCAATTGATATGATTGATTGGATACATTGGATTTCAGATCACCTGTCCCCTTTCCTATCTCTTCCTTTTAGATGACAACACACACTCTCTTAGTTATTATTTTTTTATTGAGGTATTACTTTTCAATTAGAGGAACAGAGGATGTGATTTGATTCCGATACTGCGATACATGTGATGAATATAGATAGTTACTTTCGTCTTTCAGAATACATGGACATATGTAATATCTGGGCTCGTTTGTTCGGTGAGAAATTTTTTCAATAATAGGAAACGTAATTAGGTGAAAAATAGTTGAAAAGTGAGTTTGATAGAAAAATCTAAAAAAAATTGTTTGGTAGACCAAAAAGTTACCACGAAAATTTATTTAAATTTGTAAAATTTATGTTGAAAGAAACTTCATACATATTTTTTAACTTCCACAGTTATCTTAAAATACCACATCTTTTGTTATTAAAAAAAAAATACCACATCTTTTCACCAAAAAAAATACCACATCTCAAGTGGTAATCAACACAAAAGTCATTTCCCCATCTATTTTATTTGCCTAGTATTTTTTACAAAACCTGAACCAAACGTGGTATTTTCCAATATTCACTACACTTTCCCATCAATCTCAAAATAAATCTTCTATCAAACACTACCTAAGGGAAAAATGTGTGTCATTTTAAAGGACGTAAAATTATATCATTTTAAGAGAGAGAAAGAGATAGATAAAGGAGAAGAGAGAGTTCACAAAAAAAATAAAGATGTACTCTTTACAAGAGTGAAATGATACAAGTTGTGTTATTTTAGATAATAAATACTTTTTCCTATCTTTGAACTTTAAAGGTGACAAGTGTAAATTCACAGAAAATATTAAACCGACAAATTCGACAATAAGATATTCACAGTTGTGCACTAAACAAAAAAAAAGAATTGATATTCATAGTTTACAAACCATGATTAGAGTTCGAGGCAGAATACAAGGAACCGAAGACTTTCACTTTCTGGCCTTATATAGTACTCATAACCATTAGAGATTCATTCATATAACCAAATATAGTGGAATCTGTTTTGGGGTAAATTGGGTATTGAAAGCACATCACAACACTGCAATGGCAAGAGTGGGTAGAATGAAGCTGGGGTCACAAGGCTTGGAGGTGTCCTTGCAGGGTCTTGGCTGCATGGGCATGTCTGCTTTCTATGGCCCTCCTAAGCCAGAACCTGACATGATTGCTCTTATTCACCATGCCATACAAAGTGGTGTCACATTTCTTGACACCTCTGACGTCTATGGCCCTCACACCAACGAAATCCTTCTTGGAAAGGTTCTGACTTTAAGTTTGATTCAGCTACCCTTTTCGGTTTTCTTTTGATTCTTATGTCTTGTTTGATATGATAACTCTGGGTTTGAATTAAGTTACAATTTGCTTTGAGCTGTGCTTTGAGCATGCATATGATCATATGATATGATGAAGTGTGCATGTATGAATTTGTGGGACAGGCTCTGAAGGGAGGGGTGAGAGAGAAGGTTGAATTAGCTACAAAGTTTGGAACCTCTTATGCTGAAGGGAAATCGGAGATCCGTGGTGATCCAGCATATGTGAGAGCTGCTTGTGAGGGAAGCTTGAAGAGACTTGATATCGATTGCATTGATCTCTATTACCAACATCGTGTTGATACTCGTGTGCCAATTGAAGTCACGGTTCGATCCTTTCTCTATTCTTTGGTTTTGTCTTTTGAGTTTTGACTCTTTTCTTTTCTTTATATATATCAACATATCTTGGCACCTTCTAGTTAACAAATGTGGTTGTGTTTATGGGTTCTGGAGATTCTGAAAAAGTTTGATTTGGTAATGGTTTCAGTAACTTGAACAGAGTACTATGAAGCTTATAGTTTACTCAGGAAATTAGATACTTTCCCTAACATATTGACTGGAATTTGGAACACTGTTTAAAACTAATGCTGATTCTCCCGTTTTACACTTATGAGATTTTTATTGGATTAATGTTTTTCATATTTTATATCCTATATATATAAAAGCATATGTGATTTATATTTTATACGAGATCAGAAGAAAAAAAATATAAGCATTATACATATTTTTATGTATATATAGAATATAAATTATTTATTTCTTACAACATGATAAACGTAATTCCCAAAATATTGATCGAAACACTTTTTATAACTCAAGCTGATTTTTCCCTGCTTTACATTTATTATGAATTTTTAATGAGCTTAATGAATCTCATATTATATGATATAAAATAATCTTTTACATTTATATAAAAGTATGTGAGTTTTTTCTTTTCTTTTGGTGAATTCTACATATTTATATTTTTATATATATATATATATATATATATATATATATATATATATATATATATATATAATTAAAAAATGCTTATTTGCACAAGATGAATTTTGTAATACTTCATACGATTTAATATGATTGATAAGATGCATTTGGATTCAAATCACCTGTCACATTTCCTATCTCGCCCTTTTAAATGACAACACTCTCTCTCTCAGTTATTATTTTTCTAGTGAGGTATTATTTTTCAATTATTTGAGGAACATAGAATGGGATATGTGATTTGATTTCGATACATGGGATGAATGTCGGTAGTTAATTTCAAAATTAATTTTTTTTCCTCACCACCCATGTATTTCACTTTGATGAGCCATAGTTTGCCAAAAGATAAAACTTTATATTGGTGTATAACTAACAATGTATGATGACTTCAAGTTTTCCTTTTTCTTGTGTTGTAAGATCGGAGAGCTTAAAAAACTTGTTGAGGAAGGGAAAATAAAATATATTGGTATGTCTGAGGCCTCAGCTTCAACAATCAGAAGAGCACATGCAGTTCATCCAATAACTGCTGTCCAGTTGGAGTGGTCGTTATGGACAAGAGATGTGGAGGAAGAAATAGTTCCAACTTGCAGGTGTGATTTAATTTACAAACATTATGTTTTGCTATCCAACATTTCTCTTTTGTAGGACTTCCATAAAACTGAAATGATAATGATGTAAGGTCTAACATTATGACTTTTAAAATTTCCTTATCAGGGAACTTGGTATTGGAATAGTTGCATATAGTCCTCTTGGGCGAGGATTCTTTTCATCAGGAACAAAGTTAATTGAGAATATGTCACAGGATGACTTCCGGCAGGTTTGTGGAAAAGCATGCTATTACTCAAATTCATGTCGATTACTTTTGCATTTTCATAATCAACTCTCCTAGCACTGTTTCAGAACCTTGGATTATTTCTTAAAGATGATGTATCTTTCATCATTTGGATCCTTTGCTTCATGCATACATCATTTTCTCTGTAGTACATTGGGTAGACCGCACAATAGTGTGAACAAAGGAAAAAGAAAAAAGAAAACCTTTGAAATATATAATAATACATATGATTTCAAAAGATGCTATTCCCTATTGTTGCTTCCCTAGATCCAAGTCTTGGGATTTTTCCTACCTGAAATTATGTATCTTACTATTTATGTGAATCAGGGAAATTGCCTTATTATCTTATGTGTTTGTATTTATTTACATCTGTTGTAGTCTCTGCCTAGATTTCAACCTGAAAACCTGGAGCACAATAAGACTATATTTGAGAGGGTTAATGAACTTGCTGCAAAGAAGGGATGTACTCCATCTCAGCTTGCATTGGCCTGGGTTCATCACCAAGGAAAAGACGTGTGCCCTATACCCGGAACAACAAAAATTGAGAACTTTAATCAAAATATTGGGGCTTTGTCTGTCAAATTAACACCAGAAGAAATGGCAGAACTTGAGTCCTTTGTTGCTGAAGATGCTGTTAAGGGTGATAGATACGAGGATAGTACACCTACATGGAAGGAATCTGATACTCCACCACTTTCTTCTTGGAAAGATGCACAATGAAGTGCATTTGCTTAATGCTTATACTAGTGTGTACCTTAAGTATTTGCTGCTGCTACCTTGAGAAACAGATAGGCAAGAGGGGCATGCCTACCCTTTTGAAAGGATTTGGCTGAATAAACCTTTCTAGTTTCTAGAAGTTGACGTGTCTTTTTATGTGTGTTGAACTCTATTGCAGATGTCTTTTTATGTGTGTGTGTGTGTATGCATATGTCTAAATAAACAAAGACAAGCATGTGAAAATGCTATGTCATGACTTTTACTACTAAGTGTCGTGATTATTGCATTGGCAAATTAGCTTAAGTAATACATCTTAATTTTCAGTTGCTTATGCTATTCTTTGAGTTTCTGGGAGTGAGTTTTCACATCTACATGATCTATGGATTTGTATTTTTGAAAATCTGAATAACTGATTTTGTCCAAACAGCTTAGTTTTACACATTATTGAACTTAAGAAGATCCAGATTCAGAATGCTATCACATGAAAGCTTCATTGACCTTTGTTAGGAGCGAACACCAACTATAATGATTGGGTAGTGTCCTGGAATGAACATCAATATCTAGCATGATAGTCAGTATTTGTATCTACGGAGTTAATGTAAGAGATAACTCGCAATGTTTTGAATAAGGGGTGTATCTGTGAGTCATTTGTTTAGTGGATCTGATGTGCTCCGGGTGTGGAGGCTATAGCCATGGTGGTGAGTATTGAGATAATTAAGTTATGAGATGATCCACTCATTAGCTATAGAGGGTCATATATAGATGAAGTGCACTAGAAGATTGTGCACATTGTGGGTAGTTTAGCAAGTGATTAATGGTGTCATGCAATGTTTAGTGGATGATTATTTATAGTGGATGGAAGTTGGGAGAGAGTGGTGGAGTGAGATGCTTAGTGCATGTAATGTAGTGGGAGTAGGAAGTGGAGACCATTTAATTGGTAACTATCTTATATCTATTAATAACATTGTGAGTCTTAGTATATACAACTTCATCTTTAACTTTTGAAATATGTTTGGATTTTTTCTGAAACTATGTCTAAATTCTGTCAGCTAAAATTTTAGTTTTATTTATATCCTTAATTAGATGATGATCGACATACTATACTCGCGAAGTAAGCAAGTTATGAAGGTTGCTTTTGAAATGGTAACATTTTTTTTTTTACAAACGAAACTGTAAATTGTCGTGAGCGTTAACGTACTGGTAGCCATGTTTTGAATCCTAAGTGTAACAAGCACCGCCAAATCTAAATCATCTCTGAACTTGATCTCAAGTGTAACAAGCACCGCCAAATCTAAATCATCTCTGAACTTGATCTCAAGTGTAACAAGCACCACCAAATCTAAAGGATCTCTGAACTTGGAAAATGAAGAAACCCTAATGCCGGAGCAAGAGAGGATGGTTTTGCTGAGAATTGGGTTCAAATAGTCCATCTAAAATCAAGTTGATTGTAAAATTGGTAAAAAACATTGGTAAGTAACTGAATGTGTCCCCTTATTCTTATAACTAAAAGTTTATAATTTTTTACAATCTATTTATTCATCATTGATTTTCATTAATCTAATGGTTATGATTTAGCGAGTCATATTTATTATGAATTATTAATTTCTAATAAATTATAAATTATAAATTAACGATAAAAAATAGATTGTAAAAATAATGCTCCTTTGAATCAATATAGGAAGAAGAAAGAAGCTTTGTAGAGAGTTAAATTAAAACTGTTGCATCATCATAATCGATTTAACGGTAAAACAATCTGGGAATGATATTGGTAGTAACACTAATTAGTAGTAACAATATCCATATCAAAAGTCAGAGATAATATATTGTTACTACCAATTAATGTTACGTCATTACCAGTTAAATATAGGGAGAAGAAAGAAGATTTTTAAAAAGTTAAATTAAAATCGTTGGATTAATATAATCTATCTATCAGTGAAACAAACTGGTAATGATATTGGTAATAATACTAATTAGTAATAACAATATCATATCTCTAAAATAATACAATACTAAAATTATTTATGGTACTAAACAATGTGGACGCACATAATTTTACAATCTCGTTTACTTTTAAATCTTTTTAATTTTGTAATTATTATTAAATTAAAATCAAATAAATAACTATAAAATAACATCAAATACCAATGATTTATTTAATTTCAATCCACCAATAATAAAAACAATTATAAGAAATTTTTTTCTAAATATAACCTCCTTAGATTATATAAAATTTCTCTTTTATATCTTATTTAATTGGTATTAAATAAGTGAGACTATAAATAAGTTTGCGAAAATTTATTAAAAAAAAAATGCAAAAAATTAATGGGGATCTTATAGTTACTATCTCCTTTTTTTACTATCTCTTACTATTAAATCTTAACCAATGATTTTCGTCAATCTAACTGCTGTAATTTATTAGGTCATACTTATTAATTATTATTAATTCTAATAAATTATAACCATTAGATTAACGAAAATCAACGATTAAGATTTGATAGTAAGAGATAGTAAAAAAAAGAAATAATAAGTTTAACTTCTCATAATATTAATATAACAAAATCATGTAAAGATTTAAACTAAGAGAAAAACAAAATTATATTGTAGAAAATTTCTATTAGCATTGAATCTGCACGAATTTCAAAGTGACGAATACATGTTTTTCTCCTTTTATTGTCATTATATGTGAAATTTTTATGTTAAAAAACTTCACGAAATTTTCAATTTTTTTTTTTTTTTGATAACAGAAATTTTCATTTTTACTAAAATCGAGACTTACATGAGCGTAGAAAACCAAAAAAAAAAAAAAAAAAGTATCAACAAGTTGGTAAACTCAATTAGCATCAGACTCAAATGCCTAATTGTAACCCAAAAAAAAAAAAAAATTTGACTAAGGAGCGTTTGGTTGAAAAGAAACTTTTAGAATCATAGGAAAATGTGATTAGTAGGAAAATAGTTGGGAAATGAGTTTGGTAGGAAAATATAAAAATAGTTGTTTGGTTGGAAAAAAATTTACCTGAAAAATTAGATAACTTTTGTAAAATCCATGTTTGGCTTTTAGTTAAATATAGATGGAGAAAAAATGTGCTTTTACCAAAATAACCTTGTAAAAATATTCTTCTTCCTTCATGGCAACCATCGTCCCCCTCCCCAATTTTATTTTTAAGACCCACAAACCCCACCGCCAATGACCACCTTCCCTTCCCCTTGTGTCCAAAATCACAGTCACCACAGACCCATTAACAAACCACCATCTCTACCGGTAACACTCTCAACCAACCATCAAAACCACAACCCCATATCTCTTCTCTCTGAACCACCTTCGTCCTTCCTCCTCTTCTTAAATTTTCTTTCTCTCACAAACGAACCCTAACCACAGCCCCATCTTTCTTTTCTTATTTTTTTTGTTTGTTTTGTATTCCACAAATCACAGCCACACCATTTTCCGTGTGCCTCTGTGCAAGTGTTGGTCTTTGAGCGGTAACAACTCTAACAACGAAAGCAAATAGATTTGGTCTGATATTTTCTTTTGGCGCGCTGAGAGAGGCTACGGTGGTCTTTTGGTTAAACCACAATGTCAGCAAATAGGCTGCTTTTCAACAATACCACATGATGAAAGGGAAAGTTTCGCCGGCTAAATTGATGAAAACAGATATGCAACGGAGAATAGTAGGATAGTTATTTATGTAGGTAAGTATAGAAGTTAGTATAACCAAACATGGTATATGGAGATTCCCACTTCTCACTTACCCATCTATCTCAACATTTCCCCCCAACCAAACACACCCTAAGAGTAAAGTATCATTACATGATTAATGAAAATTATTAGAAAGAATAATGCTATAGACAATTAGACATGCTTGAGTAAACTATGTTTATGTATTTAACTAGGGCTTTATAAGAGTTATCTTGTAGGAAAATTCATTGTGTTATGTTATAGATATTCATTTTGCGTGCCGGAGTTTTTTTTGGCTACGGGCCCCACAAAATGGTGTGTGTAGGAAATTTTTTGATGTCATGTTAAATTAAATGATAGATGATAAACTCTTTAATTAATTCCAATGAAACCCAAAAGTTCGTGGGATATGTATACATTTTTCCTCTTGATTTTTGTTTAAAGCAATGGCACTAGCTGTCTTATTCATAAAGCATGCATTTTCTTCCTTTTCTGTGTTCCTTCCAACCAATCGTAATTGATCAAGAAGCAGAGAAGGCTTCTCTAACCAACGTATAAAGAGCAAGAAAAGTTGCGTGATGCAAGATAATTTGATAAAGGGTATAGTGTTTCATTTTAAATGACATAAATTATATCATTTTAGGAGAGACAAACGGAAATCATGAGAAAGAAAAAATGGATAATTTTTTTAATTTAAAATTCAAATAATTTTTTTTCTGTGTCTGTCTCTATCTTAAAATGACTTTATGTCATTTAAAATGAGAAACACTTTTCGCTTGGCTAAATTAAATTAATACACGATCACGATGTGAATTTCAAAATTTTCTTTAAGGGCTTCCATCTCTACATTTATCTAAATCCTCTCTGAGCTTTTCAGTTGTCTTGTCCTTCTCATGTATTATTTCTAAGAGCCTCGTATTCTCTTCTTTGAGTGCCTCAAACTGGCAAATTATCCATGCAATCTTAGCTTCAATGGCCTCATCACTTCACTCAAAGACACTCTCCACAACTCTAATGACACGCTATAAACTCAATACAACCAATAAACCACTACCTTTCCTCTCCACAAAGGCTTCCAAAAATAAAGCACCAATGGCCACAACTCAATCCATAACATACCCTGGATGCTTGAAGAATGAATAAATAGCCTAACCCCACTAGCATAGCCATTGTCTTTGCTGAAAGAAGACTAAGAATACCAATTCCCATCCAATGGAAACACAGTTCTTCTACTCTGTTCATTTTTTTCTCACATGAAACTAAAGAGGAAGATAGCTCAAGAATTGTGATGATGAGGTCTACAATGAGCAATGAGATTGAAAACACACGAACCCATGTTGCCAACACTCTTCGTCACCATAATCTTGACGTTCAAAATATTCGAGTACAAGGCTATGAAGGAGCTAGCAATATGCGAGGTGAATGGAGTGGATTGCAAGCTTTAATTTGCGCTAAGTGTCCAACTGCTTATTATGTCTATTGTTTAGCTCATCGCCTTCAACTTGCCTTGGTTGTTGCATCTCATGATGTAAAATATGTTCAATTTTTTGAAAAATTAAACTTCATAATAAATATTGTTACTTTTTTTGAAAAATTAAACTTCATAATCAATATTGTTACTTCTTCTTGTAAACATAATGATGAGTTAAGGGCTGCCCAAGCAAGTGAAATTGCCATAATGATTGCTATTGATGAACTCGAATCAGGAGTTAGTCTTAATAAGATTGGTACTTTACATCGAGCTGGAGCTACTCGTTGGAGTTCGCATTACAATTCAATATGCAGTTTGTTTAAGATGTTTAAAGCCACATGTGAAGTTCTTGATAATATTTTTAATGAAGGAAAGACAGCATCACATCGTGGAGATGCAGATAATGATAATGTATACTCATCATTGACATCTTTTGATTTTATCATCATATTGCACCTTAAGAAAGAAATTATGGGTATTACTGAAGTCCTTTGTCAAGCTTTGCAAAGAATGTCTCAAGATATTTCAAATGTTTTACATCTGGTTTCAACTACAAAAAAGTTACTTCAGAAATTAAGAGAGACAGGCTGGGAAGCTTTCTTGGTTCATGTCTCAAGATCTTTCTCAGCTATGAAGATAATCAAGACCAGGCTTCGAAATAGAATGGAAGACCAATTTCTTAATGATTCTTTGATTACCTACATTGAAAAAGAAATTGTTTTGAGTTTTAGCACGGATTCAATTATAGATGAGTTTAACAATATGAAAACACGTAGAGTAAGAGTCAACTGAAGAGATCTTAATTTATGTAATATATTTCTTTCAATTTTTGCATATTAGGTCTGTATTGTATTCGAAGTACTTTTATTTATGAAGATGTATTTTTATTTTTCACCCCGTCGATAAAATTCCTGGGTCCGCCACTGGTTAGAGGGTAAGTGATAAAGAAATTTCAAGTTATGATATAATAATTAAAAATGGGTTCATTTTTTCTGCAATTACTGCAGATAAGTTATCTGCAGTAAGCCCAATACGACGTCGTTTTGGGATGGAAATCATGGTATTTTTTGTAATTTTAATTTATTTCAGAGTTATAATAGTCTTTATATTTATAATTTTTTAAGATTTCAATACCAAAACAACGTCATCTTATTTGCATTAATTGCATAAATATTTTTCCCATTAAAAATTTATGAAGAGAATAAGTGATTATGAGAAGGTATTTTTTTAAATTCTCCCTAAAAAAAAAATGACATACTCGATGACGATCTAAATTCACACAAAATTGACAAACTCGACGACGATCTAAATTCAGACAAAATGACATACTCGATGACGATCTAAAAAAAATGACATACTCGATGACCTGCTCAGAAATAGTCAAGACAAATCCAACAATAAGATAATCATAGTTTTACTTACAAACCTTGAATAGTGTAGCCGCCAGAATACAAGTAACCGAAGACTTGTATTCACTATCTGGACTTATATAGTACTAATAACCATTAGGGATTCGTAAATATAGTGGAATCTGATTTGGGATAAAGGGTTGTGAAAGCACATCACAACGTTGCAATGGCAAAAGTGGGTAGAATGAAGCTGGGATCACAGGGCTTGGAGGTGTCCTTGCAGGGTCTTGGCTGCATGGGCATGTCTGCTTTCTATGGCCCTCTTAAGCCAGAACCTGACATGATTACTCTTATTCACCATGCCATAGAAAGTGGGGTCACATTTCTTGACACAGCTGACGTCTATGGCCCTCACACCAATGAAATCCTTCTTGGAAAGGTTCCGACTTTAAGTTTGATTCAGCTACCCTTTTCGATTTTCTTTTGATTCTTATGTCTTGTTTGATATGATAATTCTGGGTTTGAATTATGTTACAATTTGCTTTGACATGTGCTTTGAGCATGCATATGATCATATGATATGATGAAGTGTGCATGTATGAAATTGTTGGACAGGCTCTTAAGGGAGGGGTGAGACAGAAGGCTGAATTGGCTACAAAGTTTGGAGCCTATTTTGCTGAAGGGAAAATGGAGGTCCGTGGTGATCCAGCATATGTGAGAGCTGCTTGTGAGGGAAGCTTGAAGAGACTTGATATCGATTGCATTGATCTCTATTACCAACATCGTGTTGATACTCGTGTGCCAATTGAAGTCACGGTTCGATCCTTTCTCTGTTTTTTGGTTTTGTCTTTTGAGTTTTGACTCTTCTTTTCTTTATATATCAACATATTTGGTAACAAATGTGGTTGAGTTCCTGGGTTCTTTCTGAAAAAGTTTGATTTGGTAATGGTTTCAGTAACTTGAACAGAGTACTATGAAGCTTATAGTTTACTCAGGAAATTAGATTTTTTCCCTGACAATCTGACATATTGATTGGAACTTGGAACACTGTTTAAATTTGATGCTTTCACTTTTATGTATGTGTAAGAAATAAATTTATCTCTTATAACATAATAAATATTAAACTCAGTTTGAATATAATAATATTCTTATTTGCACAAGATGAATTTTGTAATACTATAAGTATATACGATCTAATATGATTGATTAGATGCATTTGGATTCAAATCACCTGTCATATTTCCTATCTCGCCCTTTTAAATGACAACACTCTCTCTCTCTCTTAGTTGTTATTTTTTTAGTGAGGTATTATTTTTCAATTATTTGAGGAACAGAGAATGGGACATGTGATTTGATTTTGATACATGGGATGAATGTAGGTAGTTAATTTCAAAATTAATTTTTTTCATTAGCACCTGTGTGTTTCACTTTCATGAGCCATAGTTTGCCAGATGATAAAATTTTATATTGGTGTATAACTAGACAATGTATGATGACTTCAACTTTTCCTTTTTCTTCTGTTGTAAGATCGGAGAGCTTAAAAAACTTGTTGAGGAAGGCAAAATAAAATATATTGGTCTGTCTGAGGCCTCAGCTTCAACAATCAGAAGAGCGCATGCAGTTCATCCAATAACAGCTGTCCAGTTGGAGTGGTCGCTATGGACAAGAGATATGGAGGAAGAAATAGTTCCAACTTGCAGGTGTGATTTAATTTACAAACATTATAAAACTGTTCCTTCATGACTGAAAGGTCATGGGTTCGAATCCAGGAAACAGTCTCTTTGCAATTATGCAAGGATAAGGCTGCGTACAAGGATTTCTTCCGCCCCACACTCACTAATCGGGTTTAACGGGAGTGATTTGTTTTTTTTTTTTTTTTTATGTTTTGCTTTCCAACATATCTCTTTTGTAGGACTTCCATAAAACTGAAATGATAATGATGTAAGGTCTAACATTATGACTTTTAAAATTTCCTTCTCAGGGAACTTGGTATTGGAATCGTTGCATATAGTCCTCTTGGGCGAGGATTCCTTTCATCAGGAGCAAAGTTTTTTGAGAATATGTCACAGGATGACTTAAGGCAGGTTTGTGGAAAGAAGGGATTTTTCCTGCCTGAAATTGTGGATCTTACTATTTATGGGAATCAGGGAAATTGTCTTATTATCTTTTTAAATGTCCATCATTGGTACCTAAATATAATATTATGTGTATGTATTTAAATCTGTTGTGTTGTAGTATCTGCCTAGATTTCAACCTGAAAACCTGAAGCACAATAAGACTATATTTGAGAGGGTTAATGAACTTGCTGCAAAGAAGGGATGTACTCCATCTCAGCTTGCATTGGCCTGGGTTCATCACCAAGGAAAAGACGTGTGCCCTATACCTGGAACAACAAAAATTGAGAACTTCAATCAAAATATTGCCGCTTTGTCTGTCAAAATAACACCAGAAGAAATGGCAGAACTTGAGTCCTTTGTTGATGAAGATGCTGTTAAGGGTGATAGATACGCGGATACTACACCTTCATGGAAGGAATGTGATACTCCACCACTTTCTTCTTGGAAAGATGCACAATGAAGTGCATTGCTTAATGCTTATAATAGATTACCTTAAGTATTTGCTGCTGCTACCTTGAGAAACAGATAGGCAAAGACCCTTTTGAAAGGAATTTGGCTGAATAAACCTTTCTAGTTTCTAGCAGTTGATGTGTCTTTTTATGTGTGTTGAACTCTATTGCAGATGTCTTTTTATGTGTGTGTGTGTATGTATATGTCTAAATAAACAAAGACAAGCATGTGAAAATGCCATGGCATGACTTTTACTACTAAGTGTCGTGATTATTGTATTGGCAAATTAGCTTAAGTAATACATCTTAATTTTCAGTTGCATATGCTATTCTTTGAGTGTACTGGGAGTGAGTTTTCACATCTACATGATCTATGGATTTGTATTTTTGAAAATCTGAATAACTAACTGATTTTGTCCAAACAGTTTTCAGTTTTACACATTATTATACTTAAGAAGATCCAGATTCAGAATGCTATCACATTAAAGCTTTATTGACATTACTTCAGAGTGAACACCAACTATAATGATTAAGGGATGTATGTGTGAGTCATTTGCTTAGTCAATCGGATTTGGCACAAGTGTGGAAGTGTGGCAAGCCTTGTGAGCACTGAGATGATCCACTCATTTGCTACAGGGGCATATATATAGAAAAGACAGGATCCGTTTACAAATTTTTTGGTTTTTTTTTTACAAATTATACTGTATTCTCCCGGGAGAACATAGTGTAGTTTGTAAAAGTTAGTATTCTCACGAGAGAATATAGTGTAGTTTGTAAGAGTTTGTAAACAAAAAGGTTCGTAAATATAACCTACCCCTATATAGATAAAGTGTGTACTAGATGATTGTGTATATTGTAAGTGATTTTATTTTATTTTGGTGAAAATATTGTAAGTGATTTAACAAGTGATTTAGTGTACAGACGTACTTAATAGTTACAATCTCATTTCTTTTATAAATATTTAATCTCTTTTATTTTTTTTAAATTATTATTAGATTAAAATCAAATAAATAGCTATAAAATATATAATATCAAATACGAATGGTTTATTTACTTTTAATCCATCAATAATAAAAACAATTATAAGAAAAAAAGTTCTAAATATAACCTTTGATTATATAAAATTTCTCTTTTATTTCTTCTTTGATAGGTATTAAATAAGTGAGACTATCAAGTTTGTGGAAAATTATTAAAAAAATAAATACAAAATACTATTATAACATAATCATGTAAAGATTTAAACTAAGATATGCACGTCACTCTAATCAACTTCTATTAACATTGAATCTGCACGAATTCTTATGAATACACGTTTTTCTCCTTTTATTGTCATTATATGTGAAATTTTTATATTAAAAAACTACTTGAAATTTTCATTTTTACTAATATTGAGACTTACATAAGCGTAGAAAAAAAAGTATAAACTAGTTTGTAAACTCAATTAGCATCGACTCAAATGCCTAAGAGTATTGTACCCCCAAAAAAAAAATGCTTAAGAGTAAAGTATCATTACATGATTAATGAAAATTATTAGAAAGAATAATGCTATAGACATGCCTAAGGGACGTTTGGTAAAAAGAAAAAAAAAATTATCCGATAATCACAATTTTCAGGAACATTGTAGGAAAATGAGTTTCTCAATAATATTATCAAAAAAATTATTTAGTAAGTCTAAATATTTTCCAAAATATTGGGTTAATTTTCTTATGCTATTTCTAGTTGTGTTAAATTTTCCCTTGCCATGAGAATCCAAGAAAACCCCCATGAAGCTGTATTCTTGTATGGTATTCTCATAAAATTTTACACATAAAATAAAATTTGGAAAAAATCAAATATCCAAAAAAAATAAATAGAAATCTCGTACAAAATATGAGTAAATAAGATTACCACCCTTAATTTTCCAGAGAATCATAAAAAAAAAAAAAAACCTTTTACCGAACGCCATACCATAAATTATGTTTATGGATTTAACTGATTCCAATGAGACCCAAAAGTTCGTGGAATATGTATACATTTTTTCTCATGATTTTTGTTTGAAGCAATGGCACTAGCTTTCTTATTCATAAAGCATGCATTTTCTTCCTTTTCTGTGTTCCTTCCAACCAATCGTAATTGATCAAGAAGCAGAGAAGTCTTCTCTAACCAACGTATAAAGAGCAAGAAAAGTTGCTTGACGCAAGATCATTTGCTAAATTAAATTAGTACAAGACCACGATGTGAATTTCAAAATTTTCTTGAATTCATTTAAGGGCTTCCATCTCTACATTTATCTAAATCCTCTTTAAGCTTTTCAATTGTCTTGTCCTTCTCATGTATTATTTCTAAGAACCTCATATTCTCTTCTTTGAGTGCCTCAAACTGGCAAATTATCCCTGCAATCTTAGCTTCAATGGCCTTATTTTAGGAGCTCCTTTTGGTTATTCAAAAAAAAATTATGGGATATGAGTGAAAATAATTATAAAAGTGAGGGTAGTATAAAAATATTATTTTTTGTCATATTTGAAAAATTATAAATGATATACCTAGTGTTCATTACGACAGGAGTACCAAAAATATTTTGGTATTTCAGAGTATAAATTGTGACTTCATCCATCCCAATGCGTGTGGATTCCATCTGACATTAATGGTTTGGCATTTATCATTATAGGTTGTTTAGATCACCTTGATCTGGTTTGGAGTTACTGATAAAATATTCATAAAAAAATTCCTGATTCTTCCGCTGCCTCATCAGTAGGTAATTGTAATTTATAAAATGGTACTTTTGTATATTTATAATATAATCTAATGTGTATTTAAATGTTCATTTCAGTGCATCTCCAAGTGTTTTTTTAATGTGGTGGTTAAAAATTGAAAGACAATAATATAAATCCGATGTGAGGGTTTTCTAAAATCATAGAAGATGTAAAGAGGAGGTAAATCAAAGCACCCTTGTTCCCGTGCAGAACTAGGATCCAACCGTAGCTGCTGGATTTTACACCACCAGCGTTCTCAAAGTAACGTGGTTGCACACTTTACCTTACGAATTATTGCATATTTTAAAAGTGTTAACCTTTAAATCAAATATTTATTTATTTGTTAAAAAAATCATTTATAAATAACATTGAGGATATAATTTCTCATGTTGTATGGAATAATTTATTTCGTGTAATACATAAAAAAGTAGACGAGATTCACTTTTTTTTTCTCTCTTTTTCTTAGTAAACTTTTTTTTTCCTCTCTTTTTTCCTTATTAGATATCATCTATTTTTTTATATGTCTCGTGATATATGAGAAACTATATTCATTCCTTATTCATTCAGATGACATACTCCATAAGACATTATGATATTGATAGGATTAGTGGTGAGGGATTTGATAGTTTATTCAATTCCCACTATTGAATAAAAAATGAAAAACTTCAAAAATCCCCTCTAAGTTTCTTCTTGAATCACTTACCCCAAATTTTGAATCATTTACGCCAAATTTCTTTATCACTTACCTCTAACTTATTTTTCCATCCAAAAATAAAGTTATCAAAGTTAATTTTTTTGAAAAATACCTTAACTATCCTTAAAATAAAATAAAAAAATGAACCATGACTTGTGTCATCTTATCTATCTTCATATGATATGTCGTATCCTTCTTCTTTGTCATTATAAAGGAAGAGAGAAGATGTAAAATACAACATTAGCTTTTTTTTCTGCTATTTTTTTGTTTTTAAGGGTAACTTTGATATTTTTTAAAAAATTATCTCCGTCAACTTTAGTTTTTCGATAGAAAATCAAGTTAGAGCATGAGTGATAAAGAAATTTCTTAGGATATATAATAATCAAAAATTTATGAAGAGAACAAGTGATTATGAGGAGGTTTTTTAAAAAATTCCCCTAAAAAGAAATGACATACTCGATGGCAATCTATATTCACACAAAATATTAAACCTATGACTTGCTCAGAAATAGACAAGACAAATCCGACAATATGATAAGGGAAAAGTACTATTGTGTCATTTTAACATTGTAGTAAAACCCGGCCCGAATCGATCATTGGATCGGTCCGGGTCAAGCATTAGACCAGTCATGCATCGTTCCGGTCAAACCCGATCAAGACCCGGACAAAACCGGCCAAACCCAGTCAAAATCGGTGACCTGGTGACCCAGTCGGGTCATGCATTTAAAAAAAACCAAAAAATTAAAATTGTTTCATCGTATTAGAAAAAAAAATGTAGAACTCATTGTAAAAACTTTTTAGAATTTTATTCGCTAGTATACTCTTCTACAATGACATCAATTTTCAATTTCCAATTTCCAATACTGAAGCAATTTGCGGAATAATAAATTAACATAGTAATAATGTGCATTTTTATTTATTTATATGCTTCATGTTTTTGAGCTTATTTAGTGAACCTTGTTTAATTCATTTTAAATATGAAAAATATAAATGAATTTATATGTTCATATTTATAATTTTTAAATATCTATATATATATCCGGATCAACCGGTGCGACCAGTGACCTAATACCCCGATCGAGTCGATGCCCGGGTCGGATTTAATAACACTACATTTTTAGTGAGAGAAAGAGATAGAAAAAGGGAGAGGGACAGTGGACAAAAAAAACATAAAGATGTGAGTCTTACCTCTTTAAAAGAATAAAATGATATAAATTATATCATTTAAAAAAGACAAATAATGATAGTTTTACAAACCTAGAATAGTGTAGTAGGCAGACTACAAGGAACTGAATACTTGATAATCACAATTTACAAATCTTGAATACTGTGGTTGGCAGAATACAAGGAACACTAGACTTATTTTAATAAATAAATAAAAATTGGATCTTATAATTAGATATACGTAGTTCTCTGATATCAAATGAAGAAAATAATTTTTAACTCATTAATTAAACCCAATAGCATGAATGAAAAAATATTAATGCATGGAGGACTAGTATAATTTTAAATATGTGGAGAGTTATTGTTAAGTAGTTTTGAATGTTTGTTAAAAATTATATTATGCTTTATTAATTGAGAAAATTATATTAGGTTTTATTTTTTTTTATTAATATCATTGCATTTTTTTGTTATTTTTTTTATTGACTCTTGTAATTTTAATTTTTGTTAAAAATTCATATAGTTTTTAAAAATTTTATTAATTCCTATTATCCTTTAAAATCTTATAAATTCTATTAAAATCCTTTAAGATCCAATATTACGAAATCTTGATCGTAAAAAATGTGTTTTAAAAAAGTCTTTAAAATCCGTCCAATTCTAAATATTCTTTTTAAATTTATAAGATTTTTTATTTCTAAAAAATCTTTTAAAATCATAATCCAATCAACCTCTTACTTACTTTTTCGATGGAAAATCAAGTTAAGGATAAGTGATAAAGAAATTTGAAGTTATGATATAATAATTAAAATTTTGCGAAGAGAATAAGTGATTATGAAAATGCATTTTTTAAATTTTCCCTGAAAAAAAATGACATACTCGATGACGATCTAAAATCACACAAACAAAAATGACATACTCGATGACCTGCTCAGAAATAGACAAGACAAATCCGACAATAAGATAATCATAGTTTTACTTACAAACCTTGAATAGTGTAGCCGCCAGAATACAAGGAACCGAAGACTTGTATTCACTATCTGGCCTTATATAGTACTAATAACCATTAGGGATTCGTAAATATAGTGGAATCTGATTTGGGATAAAGGGTTGTGAAAGCACATCACAACGCTGCAATGGCAAAAGTTGGCAGAATGAAGCTGGGATCACAGGGCTTGGAGGTGTCCTTGCAGGGTCTTGGCTGCATGGGCATGTCTGATGCCTATGGCCCTCCTAAGCCAGAACCTGACATGATTGTTCTTGTTCACCATGCCATAGAAAGTGGTGTCACATTTCTTGACACCTCTGACGTCTATGGCCCTCACACCAATGAAATCCTTCTTGGAAAGGTTCCGACTTTAAGTTTGATTCAGCTACCCTTTTCGATTTTCTTTTGATTCTTATGTCTTGTTTGATATGATAATTCTGGGTTTGAATTATGTTACAATTTGCTTTGACATGTGCTTTGAGCATGCATATGATCATATGATATGATGAAGTGTGCATGTATGAAATTGTTGGACAGGCTCTGAAGGGAGGGTTGAGAGAGAAGGCTGAATTGGCTACAAAGTTTGGAGGCTCTTTTCCTGAAGGGAAATTGGAGATCCGTGGTGATCCAGCATATGTGAGAGCTGCTTGTGAGGGAAGCTTGAAGAGACTTGATATCGATTGCATTGATCTCTATTACCAACATCGTGTTGATACTCGTGTGCCAATTGAAGTCACGGTTCGATCCTTTCCCTGTTCTTTGGTTTTGTCTTTTTAGTTTTGACTCTCTTCTTTTCTTTATATATCAACATATTTGGCAACTTCTTGTTAACAAATGTGGTTGTGTTCCTTGGTTCTGGAGATTCTGAAAAAGTTTGATTTCGTAATGTTTTCAGTAACTTGAACAGAGTACTATGAAGCTTATAGTTTACTCAGGAAATTAGATATTTTCCCTGACAATCTGACATATTGATTGGAACTTGGAACACTGTTTAAACATGATGCTGATTCTTCCCTGTTTTACACTTTCGAAATTTTAATTGGATTAATGTTTTTCATATTTTATATGTTACACATATATAAAAGTGTATGAGATCTACGTGAGGCTAGGTGAATTATGAGATTTTTTTTTCCCCCAGTGCTAAATGTTTTGCTAGATATATATATATATATAGGGGAGGGTTATATTTACAAACTCTTACAAATTACGTTAATTCTCCTGAAAGAACATTAGGGTACACTATGTTCTCCCAGGAGTACATAGTGTAATTTGCAAAATTTGTAAAAAAATTTATAAACGGGTCCTTCTTCATATATAACTAGACAATGTATGATGACTTCAACTTTTCCTTTTTCTTGTGTTGTAAGATTGGAGAGCTTAAAAAACTTGTTGAGGAAGGGAAAATAAAATATATTGGTATGTCTGAGGCCTCAGCTTCAACAATCAGAAGAGCACATGCAGTTCATCCAATAACAGCTGTCCAGTTGGAGTGGTCGTTATGGACAAGAGATGTAGAGGAAGAAATAGTTCCAACTTGCAGGTGTGATTTAATTTGCAAACATTATGTTTTGCTTTCCAACATTTCTCTTTTCTAGGACTTCCAAAAAACTGAAATGATAATGATGTAAGCTCTAACATTATGATTTTTAAAATTTCCTTCTCAGGGAACTTGGTATTGGAATAGTTGCATATAGTCCTCTTGGACGAGGATTCTTTTCATCAGGAACAAAGTTAATTGAGAATATGTCACAGGATGACTTCCGGCAGGTTTGTGGAAAAGCATGCTATTACTCAAATTAATGTCGATTACTTGTGCATTTTCATAATCAACTCTCTTAGCACTGTTTCTAGGCCCTTGAATGTCAGTCACTCCGCCAGTACATGTGAATATGTAACAGTAATATGTAAATTGCTGCTGGTGAACACAGTTGAAACTCTATTCAATAAACAGGACCTGACCTATCATGTGTGCTTCCCTTTGTTTGGCTTTCCAAAGGGATATAAGTATATGCAGAAATAGCTTCGGCCCACCATGCACATGACAACTACTGCAAAAGTTCTTAATTGTTTGATTGTGCATTTTCATCATAAGTCTAGAGCCTAAGAAATAAGTCAAATAACCAAGTGAAGTAAATGCTGAAAATAAAATACTCATGCTTCAAGCCTTAACAAAAGCCTAACTATGGAGGTCACCCATACTGACTCACACACTTCCTGGGAAAACTTCCCAGGAGGTTACCCATCCCAAAATTACTCCAAGTCAAGCATGCTTAACTATGGAGTTCTTTCATTATGCGCTATCGAAAAATAGATGCATCTTGTTAGTAGTATAGGTAGTACAAATTAATTCTTATAAGTTATTCCCAACCGTGCAGTCTCATACCTGCCCGGTCTTTGGAATCACTCTTTTTCGAATGTCGATTCAATTCATTCATATACCCCCGTTGGAAGCCTGTCAGTAGCCGCTCCTTGTCTCTGCCCTTTCGCACCATGTCCTTTCGCATCGGCAATCACTTCCCATACTCGTCATCACTCGGGATGTTACAGATACTTTTGAGGCTGCATTCGTCCCGTAAACATACTGTCTTGTCACTTCCCATAATTAACCTTTTCGTCCTAAACTGAGATCTGGACTTTGAGGGGAGATACTGAATGACCAAACACAAATTTAAAAGAAAAAAGAAAAACGAAAATAAAGAATAGAATATGAATGAAAACATTAGATGGCTTGAAGAGAAGGTAAAGATGGTGTATCTTTCATCATTTGGATCCTTTGCTTCATGCATACATCATTTTCTCTGTAGTACATTGGGTAGACTGCACAATAGTGTGACCAAAGGAACAAAAAAAACAACTTTGAAATATATAATAATACATGTGATTTGAAAAGATGCTATGGCCTATTGTTGCTTCCCGAGATCCAGGTTTTGGGATTTTTCCTACCTGAAATTATGTATCTTACTATGTATGTGAATCAGGGAAATTGCCTTATTATCTTATATGTTTGTATTTACATCTGTTTTAGTCTCTGCCTAGATTCCGACCTGAAAACCTGGAGCACAATAAGATTATATTTGAGAGGATTAATGAACTTGCTGCAAAGAAGGGATGTACTCCATCTCAGCTTGCGTTGGCCTGGGTTCATCACCAAGGAAAAGACGTGTGCCCTATACCTGGAACAACAAAAATTGAGAACTTCAATCAAAATATTGGGGCTTTGTCTGTCAAATTAACACCAGAAGAAATGGCAGAACTTGAGTCTTTTGCTGCTGAAGATGCAGTTAAGGGTGATAGATACGGGGATGGTATACCTACATGGAAGGAGTCTGATACTCCACCACTTTCTTCTTGGAAAGATGCACAATGAAGTGCATTGCTTAATGCTTATACTAGTGTACCTTAAGTATTTTTTGTTGCTACCTTGAGAAACAGATTGGCAAGAGGGGCATGCCTACCCTTTTTTGAGTTGAATTTGGCTGAATAAACCTTTCTAGTTTCTAGAAGTTGACGTGTCTTTTTATGTGTGTTGAACTCTATTGCAGATGTCTTTTTATGTGTGTGTGTGTGTATGCATATGTCTAAATAAACAAAGACAAGCATGTGAAAATGCAATGGCATGACTTTTACTACCAAGTGTCGTGATTATTGCATTGGCAAATTAGCTTAAGTAATACATCTTAATTTTCAGTTGCATATGTTATTCTTTGAGTGTACTGGGAGTGAGTTTTCACATCTACATGATCTATGGATATGTATTTTTGAAAATCTGAATAACTGATTTTGTCCAAACAGATTTTTTTTTTTTTTTTGTAAGTATTTTTCAGTTTTACACATTATTATGCTTAAGAAGATCCAGATTCAGAATGCTATCACATTAAAGCTTTATTGACACTACTTCAGAGTGAACACCAACTATTCGTGGAATATGTATACATTTTTCCTCATGATTTTTGTTTCAAGCAATGGCACTAGCTGTCTTATTCATAAAGCATGCATTTTCTTCCTTTTTTGTGTTCCTTCCAACCAATCGTAATTGATCAAGAAGCAGAGAAGTCTTCTCTAACCAACGTATAAAGAGCAAGAAAAGTTGCTTGATGCAAGATCATTTGCTAAATTAAATTAGTACAAGACCACGATGTGAATTTCAAAATTTTCTTGAATTCATTTGAGGGCTTCCATCTCTACATTTATCTAAATCCTCTCTGAGCTTTTCAATTGTCTTGTCCTTCTCATGTATTATTTCTGAGAGCCTCATATCTCTTCTTTGAGTGCCTCAAACTGGCAAATTATCCCTGCAATCTGAGCTTCAATGGCCTCATCACTTAACTCAAAGACACTCTCCACAACTCTAATGACACGCCATAAACTGACTACAACCAATAAACCACCACCTTTCCTCTCCACAAAGGCTTCCATAAATAAAGCACCAATGGCCACAACTCCATCCATAACATACCCTGGATGCTTGAAGAATGAATAGCCTAACCCCACTAGCATAGCCATTGTCTTTGCTGAAAGAAGACTAAGAATACCAATTCCCATCCAATGGAAACACAGTTCTTCTACTCTGTTCATTTTTTTCTCACATGAAACTAAAGAGGAAGATAGCTCAAGAATTGTGATGATGAGGTCTACAATGAGCAATGTGATTGAGAACACACGAACCCATGTTGATTCTAAGAAATTGGTCAAAAGGGTACGCCATGGTGCTCTATTGAGATCTTGTTGGCTGGATTTGGTAAAAAGAAGCAACCATCTTTGTCTTCTCTTCCATGATTTTATTAGACTTTGAATAGATGAATCCAATATTTGCATGGAAAAAGAATTTGTGGGAGTTTGTGTTTGATTGGTTTCGGAGAAAACATGGATGGATTTCAAGCTGTTCATTGATGAGAAATGCAATGTTGCAGATTTGGTGATAAGGTTGCTGGTTTCATAACTTTTATATAAGAGAATTTTAGTTAATTGTGACGTATTGGATATGCAATGCTCTTGAAGTACAAGTAAGCTATGAAGGTTATGCATGTTTAGCTTTAGGGTCACGTTGGACGGCCACATTAATTGCTGTTACGGTTCTTTCATTGAGAAAGTCTTAACAAATACTCAATACCTCTATCCTGCTATTGTATAACACAAAATCTCATAATGCCAAAGTTTGCATTTTGCATGCAGTTTTGGAGCTACCCGTATCATCTTCTCCCACACATTTGCCATATGGAAGATTCAATTCATCTACGTAACATAACCTTGTGTTCACTCACAAGGCTTGTGCAACTATCTGCCATATCATTTCTTTCTTGGATTTTAGAAAGAAAGCATACAATTTGATTTTCAATCTTGTCAGTGCTAGTCTATTAAAATCATTCTCTGTCCCATGACCTTTGAATAAGCTGACATTGCACAACTCCTTAACAATATAAAGGAGAGTAGGTATACTATGTATTTAATTATGGGATTTGTATTTAATTATTTATGGACATAATAGATTTAAGAAAAAAGAAAAAGAAAAGAAAAACTTTGCACACAAACCGAAGGGGAAATATAATATGTAACATGAGAAATTGTTTTCCCTTTAATTATTTATGGACATAATAGATTAAGAATCTTAATGATCGCCAATACGAACCACTCTTTTGTTACTGTTGGTCATGGTGTCGGGAACTCGGTTTCGGCTTCACAGCTTTTGCGGAGCTTTTGCCGAAGTCAGACAACAATATTCTGGATGTAGGATCTCGGCAATTACCTCGTTCTATAAAGATTTTAATGTGGGAAAACCTTTAGAGAGGGAAGGAGAATACAAACAGACGTTAACGTGAGAAAATCTTCTCCAATAAAGAAGTAAAAACTCACCGACCTAGTCTAGATCAAACGTCTACTATATAGTGGATACAAAGAATCAAGATTCCCCGATGTGCTGGTTAACTCAACCTCTATCTCCAACAATGGTGATAATCAAATTTTTCTAGTGATGTTTAAGTCTCTTTAGAAATCTGTCAAATACAAACTTTGCTCACAAATCTCTCAAATAATTTTCTCTCAAAAATCTGATCTATGACATAGCCTTCATCGACAACTAATGAATATACAGAGGAGATAAAATTTAGGGTTTAGGATTTTTAAAAAATCCCTTAATGGATTTGGGTTTAGCACTGAAGAAGGAATCCAACACATGGCTCACCACCATCTACCCACTATTTTTTTTTTTTTGTTCTTTGTATTGTTCTAAATGATTAAAAGAACCTTATTAAGCTTATTTTAGCTATGTTACTCAAATGGGTAGGGTATACTTAAAAAGTATACTGGGATGCAATTTTCTTTTATGACTTTTTTGTACGTGTAGTATGAGTAAATTTTAAGGGTGACAGGTGTAATTCACTCAAAATGTTAGCATTGATTTTTCTTTTTGGGATAAAATAGGACCAAGGCAAAAAGAAAGAAAACTACATGTTTACCAAAAAAAAAAAAAAAAGGAAGATACATGGCACTGCATAACATCATGAATTAGGGAACACCGAATAAAATATCATTTTTCATCAATTTTTTTACCTAAATACCACGTGAATAGTGTTATTTTTTAATCTGCCACGGGGGCAAGTTCGCTACCCGGTGTAACGAACTCGGTTTGCTGACGTGTCACATTTTTAGTGGATAACAAGTATCAAATTTAAAAAAAATAAAAATAAAAAATGAAGTTCGCCTACATAGTACTTCGTTAAAATCAAGTTGTTGTCCACTAAAAACGTGACACATCAGCAAACCGAGTTCGCTATACTGGGTAGCGAACTTGCCCCCATGGCAGATTGAAAAATAACAATGTTCGCGTAATATTTAGGTAAAAAATTGGTAAACAGTGACATTTTGGCCAATGTCCCATAAATTAGACCCCACTTTAAGACCTTTCGTGCGCCCCAAATTTCAACCACCAAAGCATTTATCTTCCAATCCCTATTTTAGGAGCTCCTTTTGGTTATTCAAAAAAAAAAAAAAATTATGGGATATGGGTGAAAATATTTATAAAAGTGAGAGTAGTATATAAATATTTTTTGTCATATTTAATAAAGGGTTCATTTTTTCTAAAGTTATTTCATATAACTTTATCTAATGTTCGTCAAAACGATGTCGTTTTGGGGGAAAATCATGGTGTATTTGTAATTTTAATTTATTTCAGGGTTATAATAGTCTTTATCATTTAATTTTTTAATTTTGCAACCTCAAAATGACGTTGTTTCAGCGAACATTAGATAAAGTTATCTAAAATAATATTAGATACTTTTTCCCCTTTAATAAATGATATACCGAATGTTCATTACCACATGATTACCAAAAATATTTTCCCATTTCAGAGTGTAAATTGTGACTTCATCCATGCGGGTGGATTCCATCTGACATTAATGGTTTGGCATATATCATTATAGGTTGTTTAGATCACCTTGATCTGGTTTGGAGTTACTGATAAAATATTCATAAAAAAGCTCCTTATTCTTCCACTGCCTCAGTAGATAATTGTAATTTATAAAATGGTACTTTTATATATGTACAATCTAATGTGTATTTAAATGTTCATTTCAGTGTATCTCCAAGTGTTTTTTTTTTAATGTGGAGGTTAAAAATTGAAATACCATGATATAAATCCTATTTGAGGGTTTTCTAAAATCATACGAGATGTAAAGAGGAGTTAAATCTACGGGTGTCAAAATGAGTTGACACGATACGAATTCGACACGACACGAATTTGACACAACACGAACACATAAACATGAACATGAGACAAATTTTTATTCGTGTCAAAATCTTCAACACTGACATGACACGAATTTTTTACAGATTGACACGACACAACACGAATAACACGCAAAATAGAGGTTTAAATGGTAATTGAAAAAAAAATTTAAAAAATTAGATCGAAATTAAAAAAAAAGTTAAAAAAATAATAATAAAAAATTAAAAATAAAATAATTAAAAGAAATACGGGTCAACACGAATATATCAACACAAATTTTTTACGTGTCATTTTTTCTAACACGAACTATTTTGCAGATCAATCCGATCACAAATTTTCGTGTCATGTCGCGAGTCGATCCGCATGTCAAAACCTATATTAATACCCCTACTTAAATCAAAGCACCCTTGTTCCATGAAAAACAAGGATCCAACTCTAGCTGCTGGATTTTACACCACCAACATTCTCAAAGTGACGTGGTTGCACACTTTACCTTATGAATTATTACATATTTTAAAAGTGTGTTTAATTACCTTTAAATCAAATATTTATTTATTTGTTAAAAAAATCATTTATAAATAACATTGAGATATTATTTCTCATGTTATATGGAATAATTTATTTTGTGTAACACATATAAAAAATGGACGATATTAACTTCTTCTTTTTTCTCTTTTCCTTAATAAATCTCTCCTTTTTTCTCTCTCTTTTACTTAGTAGATCTCACCTATTACTTCATATGTCTCATGATATATGAGAAATTATATTCATTCCTTATACATTCAGATAGAACTGTCAAAATGGGCTCATATAATCCCATG
Organism: Gastrolobium villosum; assembly: GCA_032173675.1. Lineage (NCBI taxonomy): Eukaryota > Viridiplantae > Streptophyta > Magnoliopsida > Fabales > Fabaceae > Gastrolobium > Gastrolobium villosum. Next base: position 45,297 of record JAVKPL010003014.1, read on the forward strand.
TTAAGTCCTATGAGATTTTAGCCCACTATATAATAAGGTCATTTTAACCTTATCTTCTTAAAGCCTTCTCTCATTATAAAGTTAGGTTGGGGTTAGCCCGCGGCTACAATAATCAACCCAATTTACAGCTTTTCTCTTTCACACTTCAAATTCTTGTGACTGGAACGCAAAACATCGAACCACCCACTGTCGCTTGAGAGTATAGTTTGTCTTTTTCTCTTTGCTCTTTTCCTCGTTGCACCACTGTCGCTTAAGGGATGAGAGAGTATGAAGTGTATAATAATTTTGTTTTAACTTGTTTTAATTTACCAATATGCTGTTTTGTTTTTTTTATTAGAACAAGTTTCAAAAAGAATGAATTTGTTGATAAAAAATTCTACTATAGTAAGTTATTGGTAAATGTATAATTTTGAAAACCGATTTATATCAACAATAATTTTTTAAAAATAAAGTAATATAAGTAACATTTTTCAAGTGTTGAATATTATATTTATTTTTTCTTTCTAATAATTTGTATGCACCATTTTATTAAAAATATTTTTTTAAAAAATACATATTATTCTTTTAGAAGGCCCGCGGACTAGCTCTAACCCATAGGGTTTTGGCCCGTGTGGATCTATATTATTGTGGGTTTTTTGGCCATAACCCACTTGGGCTAGTGCTAAATGGGTTTTTGGCCATAACTCACTTGGGACATAGGGCTCGATAAGACACTACGATAGGTCGTGAGGATTTTGATAGTTTATTGACATTCTCTACATTAAAAATGTCTACTCTAATCATAATCAACACTTTCTCTAAAAAACGTCTAGTGGTGAGGGATTTGATAGTTTATTCAATTCTCACTACCGAATAAAAAAAATGGAAAACTTCACAAATCCCCTGTAAGTTTCCTCTTGAATCAATTATCCCCAAATTTTGAATCATTTATATCCTTATTAAAGTTTTTTTATCACTTACTCCTAACTTATTTTTCCATCCAAAAATAAAGTTAACTAAGTTAATTTTATTTTTTTGAAAAATATCTTAATTATCCTTAAAATAAAACAGAAAAAAAATGAACCTTGATGTCTCGTAATTTCGACTTGCATCATCTTATCTTCATCTGATATGTCCTAAGTGTCTTCTTTGTCATTATAGAGTTAGAGAGAAAATGTAAAATACAACATTACTTTTTTTTCTGCTGTTTTTTTTTTTTAAGGATAATTTTGATATTTTTAAAAAATTATCTCTGTTAACTTTAGTTAAGTTAGAGAATAAGTAATAAAGAAATTTCAAGTTAGGATATAATAATTACAAAGTTATGAAGAGAATAGTGATTAAAAAGTATATGAAGAGAATAAGTGATCATTGAGAAGGTGTTTTTTAAACTTTCCCTTAAAGTGAAAAAAAATGACATACTCGCCCAATGGGCTTTCGTGTGAGAAGTCGTGTTGAGATATGACGATTCTTTACATTTTTAACTTTCCTGACAAAAAAATGACATAAATTAAATTAATACAAAATTAAAACCTATGACGTGCTCAGAAATAATCAAAGTTAGGATATAGTAATTAAAAATTTATGAAGAGAAAAAGTGATTATGAGAAGGTGTTTTTTAAACTTTCCCTAAAAAAAATGACATACTCGATGACGATCTAAATTCATACAAAATTAAAACCTATGACGTGCTCAGAAATAGACAAGACAAATCCGACAATAAGATAATCATAATTTTACAAACCGAGAATAGTGTGGTCGGCAGAATACAAGGAACCGAAGACTTGATAATCATAGTTTAGTAGTTTGCAAGCCTTGAATACTGTGGTTGGCAGAATACAAGGAACTCTAGACTTGTATCTGGCCTTATATATTACTTATAACCATTAGGGATTCGTTCATACAAACCAAATATAGTGGAATCTGATTTGGGATAAAGGGTAGTGAAAGCACATCACAACACTGCAATGGCAAAAGTGGGTAGAATGAAGCTGGGATCACAAGGCTTGGAGGTGTCCTTGCAGGGTCTTGGCTGCATGGGCATGTCTGCTTTCTATGGCCCTCCTAAGCCAGAACCTGACATGATTACTCTTATTCACCATGCCATAGAAAGTGGTGTCACATTTCTTGACACCTCTGACATCTATGGCCCTCACACCAACGAAATCCTTCTTGGAAAGGTTCTGACTTTAAGTTTGATTCAGCTACCCTTTTCTGTTTTCTTTTGATTCTTATGTCTTGTTTGATATGATAATTCTGGGTTTGAATTATGTTACAATTTGCTTTGACTTGTGACTTGAGCATGTATATGATCATGTGATATGATGAAGAGTTCATGTATAAAATTGTGGGACAGGCTCTGAAGGGAGGGGTGAGAGAGAAGGTTGAATTGGCTACAAAGTTCGCAATCTGTGTTACTGAAGGGAAAAGGGAGATCCGTGGTGATCCAGCATATGTGAGAGCTGCTTGTGAGGGAAGCTTGAAGAGACTTGATATCAATTGCATTGATCTCTATTACCAACATCGTGTTGATACTCGTGTGCCAATTGAAGTCACGGTTCGATCCTTTCTCTATTCTTTGGTTTTGTCTTTTGACACTTTTCTTTTCTTCATATATCAACATATTTGGCACCCTCTTAGACCTTCTAGTTAGCAAGTGTGGTTGTGTTCCTTGGTTCTGGAGATTCTGAAAAAGTTTGATTTGGTAATGGTTTATGGAGCATTAGTTTACTTTAGGAAATGAGATCTTTTTCCTAAAATATCGATTGGAACACTTTTTATAACTTATGCTGATTCTTTCCCTGTTTTACACTTATTGTGAAATTTTAATAGAGGAAAATGCTGATGTACACAAGAAGGATTTTGTAAAACTTTATACGATTTGATATGATTGATTGGATACATTTGGATTCAAATCACCTCTCCCTTTTCCTATCTCTCCCTTTTAGATGACAACACTCTCTCCCTTAGTTGTTATTTTTTTAGTGAGATATTATTTTTCAATTAGAGGAACAGAGAATGGGACATGTAATTTGATCCTGTTACATGTGATGAATGTGGGTAGTTACTTTCAAAATCATCTTTTTTCTTTCCACCTATGTGTTTCACTTTAATGAGCCGAAGTCTGCCAGATGATAAAATTTTATATCGGTGTATGAGTGTATCCTTCTTCTCCTTTTTTTCGAGTGTTTGAGAATTCAGTAGATATGTTGGAACAATATGCTATGAAACTACTATTAATTTTTCAATGGAGTTTATAATCTGGAGGTCTTTTCTATCTCCCTATATTATTTTGTGTGTGACAGACAATTGACTAATTCCATTAACGCCATCTTTATATTATTTAAAGTATTATATGAGAACCTCAATATACCTTATGAAAATATATCTTTGTATACCAGAATGATTTTCTCTATTTCCAAGTTATTTTCTCTATTTCCAAGTTATTTTCTATATATATAGGTAGAGAATGCAATCTAATACATATGTTGATGGCATTTGAGTTTGGAAGAGTGTTAGGCATGGATGAAGCATGGAACTATTTGAACCAAAATCCTTGTATTGGAATTATTTGACTTAAAAGCCAGTCATGGGATTCTGGCCAGTCCAAGTTCGAAAACCATCATTGTTTCTTTAATTTCTTCAATGTAGGACTTGTCCACTACACATCACACATACAGATCATGTGAGTTTCTCTGAGACACTTGTTATGTAGTCTCCTTCATTTGGCCCCAAATACTTGGAATTGGAAATTCGAAATATGAGTCCGCATTTTTAAATTTTAAATATGCCAAACACTCCACTAAGGCCAAATCATGCTATCAATAAAGCTCTAATACCATTATTTTCATTTGGTCTTGTAGGAATTTGGCAAGGCTGAAAAGTGAAATTATTTGACCTAAAGTGCTAACATCAGAACCATTTGACCTGAAAACTAGAAATGATTTTATGCCCATTAAAGGTCACACTTGGGACTTCTCCACTTCACATCACACTCACACATGTGCTTTACAAACTGACATTTGATTATATCAATGTTAGATATGAAAATAAACTATTTGTTTACATATATAAAAGGACAATGTATGATGACTTCAACTTTTCCTTTTTCTTCTATTGTAAGATTGGAGAGCTTAAAAAACTTGTTGAGGAAGGGAAAATTAAATATATTGGTCTGTCTGAGGCCTCAGCTTCAACAATCAGAAGAGCACATGCAGTTCATCCAATAACAGCTGTGCAGTTGGAGTGGTCGCTATGGACAAGAGATGTGGAGGAAGAAATAGTTCCAACTTGCAGGTGTGATTTAATTTACAAACATTCCTCTTTCTTGGACTTGGATAAAACTGAAATTATATAAGGTCTAACTTTATGACTTTTAAATTTTCCTTCTCAGGGAACTTGGTATTGGAATCGTTGCATACAGTCCTCTTGGGCGAGGATTCTTTTCATCAGGAACAAAGTTAATGGAGAATTTGTCACAGGATGACTTCCGGCAGGTTTGTGGAAAAGCATGATATTGAGATTTCCATAAAACATTTCTTTTCAAAGAGTTGGCATTGATTTATTCTGTTAGGCTTTAGTACAAAAAACGCTTATTAACATCAAAGCTGGTCACAGGTTTTTCCCTGTTACATTTGAGGCTGCATTCTTCCTATGAACTTACTGTCCTTTCACTTCCCATAATTAACGTTTTCGTCCTAAATTGAGATCTGGACTTTGAGGAGATACTGAATGGCCAAACAAAAATTTAAAAGAAAAAAAAAATAAGAATATGAATGAAGACATTGGATTGCTTGAAGAGAAGGAAAAGATGATATATCTTTCGTCATTTGGATCCTTTGCTTCAGGCATACATAATTTTCTCTGCTGTACATTGGGTTTTGGCTTAACACATAATATTATGGGATGAGAATTTTATATGATCAGACTGCACAATAGCGTGACCAAAGTAAAAAAATTTGAAAACCTTTGAAATATATAATAATACATATGATTTTATAAGATGCTATGGCCTATTGTTGCTTCCCTAGATCCAGGTTTTGGGAATTTTCCTACCTGAAATTATGTATCTTACTGTTTATGGGAATCAGGGAAATTGTCTTGGTGTCTTTTTAAATGTTCATCATTGGTACCTAGATATAATCTTATGTGTATCTATTTAAATCTGTTGTAGTCTCTGCCTAGATTTCAACCTGAAAACCTGGAGCACAATAAGACTATATTTGAGAGGGTTAATGAACTTGCTGCAAAGAAGGGATGTACTCCATCTCAGCTTGCGTTGGCCTGGGTTCATCACCAAGGAAAAGACGTGTGCCCTATACCTGGAACAACAAAAATTGAGAACTTTAATCAAAATATTGGGGCTTTGTCTGTCAAACTAACACCAGAAGAAATGGCAGAACTTGAGTCCTTTGTTGCTGAAGATGCTGTTAAGGGTGATAGATACACGTATAGTATATCTACATGGAAGGAATCTGATACTCCACCACTTTCTTCTTGGAAAGATGCATGATGAAATGCTTTGCTTAATGCTTATACTAGTGTACCTTAAGTTTTTGCTGCGGCTACCTTGAGAAACAGATAGGCAATAGGGGCATGCCTACCCTTTTGAAAGGAATTTGGCTGAATAAACCTTTCTAGTTTCTAGCAGTTGATGTGTCTTTTTAAGTGGTTTGAACTCTATTGCAGATGACTCCATATATGTGTGTATGTATATGTCTAAATAAACAAAGACAAGCATGTGAAAATGCTATGGCATGACTTTTACTACTAAGTGTCCTGATTTTTGCATTGGCAAATTAGCTTAAGTAATACATCTTGATTCAGTTGCATATGCTATTCTGAGTGTAGTGGGAGTGAGTTTTCACATCCACATGATCTATGGATTAGTATTTTTGAAATCTGAACAACTGATTTTGTGCATAAATTTTTGAGTTTTACATTATTATACTTAAGAAGATCCAGATTCAGAATGCTATCACATGAAAGCTTTATTGACCTTATATCTGTTAATAACATTTTGAGGCTTAGTATATACAACTTCATCTTTAACTTTAGAGATATGTTTGGATTTTTTCTGAAATGTAACTTATGTTTAAATTCTGTCAGCTAAAATTTTAGTTTTATTTATATCCTTAATTAGATGATTTTTGACATACTATGCTGGTGAAGTAAGCAAGCAATGAAGGTTTTGGCACACATGATAGATAGCATTGGTTTGATGATGTAGTTTTTGTTTGGCACTCATCACTTTCACCGTGAGTAAACCGATGTTATGCTCAAACTAGAGCTGTCAAAATGGGCCAAGCCCCGCGGGCCAGCCCTTCAGCCCCATTTTCCAGCCCAATTATTTTTCAGCCCACATTTGGCAGGGCTGTTTTTGACCCTAGCCCCACCAACCCTCAGCTCTTTTGGGCTAACCCCATAACCCTACGGGCCAGCCCAATCGTTTTTTCCTTAAACCCTATAAGGCTATAAGCGCTCATTTGGGATAAAAAAGAGTTTGGTTCCGTCACTGTTCAGATTAGGGTTTGTTTTCTAAATCATTTCCAATTTCTTTCCTCTTCGCTCCTTCACGCAAAGAGCACAGCAGCCGCAACGCCACCGTACATTACCTGTGCTGCCGCCAACCATTCTTCCCCATCTCACTCTGCAGGTAGTCAGGTACCATAATTCCATGCTCTTTTTCTTTTCTTTTTCTTTTTTTCTGAAAATCGAAGAAAATGTTGCTGCTTGGTTCAAACAACAATGGCTTGTCACCTTATCTGCTCTGCTCTGCTGTGTCACCTTATCTCACCCTTTCAGTTTTTTAAGGTACCGTTACCAACAACAATGGCTTGTTCTTTCAGTTTTGTTATGAGGGTCCTTCATTGTTTCCCTCTTTTGTTTTTGTGTGTGATGAGTTTTCTGGTCATGGACATTTTGAGTTGACTGCTTTGGAGGCTAAAGACTTGGTCTTTTTCTTGTTGGCTTTTGTGGGTGTGTCTCGAATTTCGTTATAAATATGTGTATTTGGTTTGTGTTGTGTGTGGTTTAATGGGTTTGTCTTCTCTGTTATCACCCCCTTCCAAGAAAGATGATAGGTTGATGGGGTTGAGTCGGTTGACTTCAGCCAAGGAGAAAGACTTGGCTTATGTGCGTGATTTTTGTTTCCAAATTTTGATTCCATTTAATCTTCTGCCTTTGTGGATGGTTTCCTTATGCATACTATAATATGTTTTCATCAAAATTTTAAAAATTGGACCAAATCAACTTGAATCGTTGAACAAATCAAGTCTTAAAATCTTTACACGTCAAGCAAGTTTAAGGGTGGCTAGCTGAGTATGCTTTTAACTGTCCCAAGTCATGGAAGAGAGAGGGTGTTTGTGAGCTTAATTTGTGAATTTTATCGTTAAATGTATTTTACACTTGTGTTATTTATGTTAAAAGTGTGTTAAATATTTGTGTAATGATCTTGTGTAATTGAAAATATGGATTTGTTAAATTTTGTTATGATATTTTTAGAATTTTGAGTATGAATTATGGATTAATTTCTTAACCAATAACTTACTAGTTTAACCAGTCATTTCATACCCTGATTGAGCCAGGTTTTATAACATTACTATTATTGTTATTAACATAAATGTGTTCCACAATTTTGTTATGATACAGTGAAGGCTTTGGAGGCTTCAATACTGTCAACTCCTTCAAGCATCTCTACTACTTTGTTCATTGAAGGACGATCACTAGGCTTTAACTGTATACACCATAGTGCAACTATGAACATTCTCTTGTCTATTTTGGTGGTATATAATTATTATCAATAATCAAGCCAACTTTATTGTGTCTATCTGTTGATGTGGTTACTGTTAATCACATATCTGTTTGTTTACAGTGGTGGCTAGACTTTTATCCTCTTCTTGTTGATGAAGACAAGCCAATTGAATGTACACAACTACCTGTTAAAAAATGGTGCAGAATATTTTTTAATGTGGCCCGCGGGCTGGCCCTAACCCGTTGGGTTATATGAATTTTTGGCCCGTGCGGGCCGGTTAATATGTGGGCTGTTTGGCCCTGTGGGCTTTTTGGCCCTGGCCCGCGCGGGCTAGGGCCTAACGGGCCGGGGTGGCCCGTTTTGACAGCTCTAGCTCAAACTATCATTTTGGCCTTTTGGTAGAAGTGAAAAACATCAAGCTTTTACGTAGAGTACGTTAAACGCATTTGATGTATTCTGTTAGCGTAAAATAATGCTTGTTAACGTCAAAGCTGGTCATTGATTTTTCCCTGTTAATTTCAGGACAAAAAGAGAGATTGAATGAAAACATTGAAGTTGGATGGATTGAAAAGAAGGATAACGTGCATCTTTCTTCATTTGCATCCTTCGCTTCATGCATATAATATTAACTAGAGTTGCTCTGTGGTACATTGGGTTTTGGCTTAACACATAGTCTTATGGTAAAGAATTTTATATGATTGGACTGCACAAGAATGTGACCAAACAAAAAGAAAAAGAAAAAGAAAAAGAAAAAAACAAAAAATAAAGAAAACTTTGAAATATACATTAAGGGACAAATATTTCTTCAATTGTTGCAAAAAAATATATTTGTTACATACTATGTATTACGGGGAGTACACTACATAGTATAACTATTAGATTTTAAAAGTTACATTATATAGGGGTGTTCATCAACCGTGAGTTAATGGTGATAAGGAGGAGAGAAAAAAAAAATATAAAGAAAGGAAGTTACGCAATCATCACCGTTGATTTAATTATTAATGGTTAAAATCCTCCCACATGACATGATCATGTCAAATTACACATGAGAGGATTGATTTCATATAATAATGGAGAATGTTATATTTACAAACTTTTTGTTTACAAATTACAAGTATAACCGGTCATACTCCAATCAAGAGTGTATAACTGGCCATACTTAATGTAATTTGTAAAAAAAAAAATTGTAAACGGGTCATACCCCTGTAATTAGGGGTGTCAAAACGGGTTGACACGACACGAATTCGACACGACACGAATATATCAACACAAACACGACACGAATTTTTATTCGTGTCAAAATCTTCAACACTGACATGACACGAATAACACGCAAAATAGGGGTCAAAACGGTAATTGATAAAAATAATTAAAAATAAAATAATTAAAAAAATACGGGTCAACACAAACATGATTATATCAACACGAACACGACACGAATTTTTTACGTGTCATTTTTCCCAACACAAACACGACACGGATTTTTTTGCGGGTCAACCCAAACACGAATTTTCGTGTCGTGTCGCGGGTCGACCCGCGTGTCAAAACCTATATTAACACTTATATGTGATTTATGACATGCTATGGCCCATTGTTGCTTCCCTAGCTATATCCAGGTTTTAGAATATTAGAATATTTCCCTTTGAGAGGGTTAATGAAATGGTTGCAAAGAAGGGATGCACTCCATCAAAGGTGTTACCATCAAAATGTGAGAACTTTATTCAAAACATTGGAGCTTTCTTTGTCGAATTAACATAAGAGGAAATGGCAGAACTTGAGTCCTTTGCTGCTGCAGTCCGCAGAAGCTATCAAGTTTCAAGGGTGGTAGTTACGGTGTTGGTTTGGCTACATGGAAGGTACTTCAAGAAACAGATTAGCATATAAGGGGATGTCTTTGAAAGGAATTTGGTTGTCTCAACTTTGCAAGTGGTTTGAACCAAGGTTGTTCGTGATACGTACAGTGAATCCTATGGAATTCAAAAACATAATAAAAACTTATTTAAAATTAGGGTTAATCTAATCTTATGTTACATGAGAAAAAATATCTCATATTGTAGATATACATGTGATAGAGTCCACCATTTAAAAAAAAAATAAAAAAAAAAATGTCACAGTTTTCAATGGGTTTATTGAAAATAAAATTACTCTTATGTTACATAAGAATAGTTTTTCCCTTAAAATCATGGGAAAAAGTTTCTGATGTTACTTTAGACAACTTGTCTAATGTTCATCGAAATGACGTCATTTTGGGGTTGAAAAATTAAAAAATTAGAATGATAAAGATTATTATAACCCTAAAATAAATTAAAATTATAAAAATATAATGATTTCCTTCCCAAAACGACGTCGTTTCGATGAATATCAAATAAAGTTATCTAAAGTAATTTTAGAAAAAACAAACCCTAAAATTATATTTATATTGTTTGTTTGTTTTATATTTCCCTTAACTTCTGCTGTTGAAAGTTTATGTTTTAGAATTTTTCTTGCTTACACTTAGGGGTGTAAATGGGCTGGGTTAGGCTGGGTTTTAGTCTTCCTGGCCCAAACCTACGGAAAAAAAAATTCAACCTATCTGACCTACTGACCTATTAAAGGATTTATTTGTAGGCCAAGTCCGGCCTATTTTTAAAAATAGGAAAACCTGACAATCTGACATGGCCTACGGGCCTTGTAGGCATCCCACTTTAGATACTAAGCGAAGAAAATAATTGTATAGAGCAAAGAAAATTTCATTCATACATGTACTAGTAGTATAGTACTTCTCATAAGAAAAGAATGACAAACAAGAAAAAGTCAACATAACACCCCAGACGAAGCCGAGAGTGAGAAGCGGCGGTGCACATAAAAATTAGGGTTAGTATTGGTACTTTGCCACATAAAATAAATATTATTTTATTTTATTTTAGTAAATTAAACAAGCCAACCAACAAGACTTTAGACCAGGTTTGACAAAAGTGGCCTATGGATTATTTGTTAAAAAAACTTTCTTATAAGCCTAAGTCTATTTTATATTCTCTGAAAGGTCGGCTAGGCCACGCTCAATATAGGTCGGGTTGTAGGCTGGGCTAGACCAACTTGGCCCATTTACACCCCTACTTACCGTCTTTGTTTTCTTGTGTAAAGTCAAGGACGTCCAACGTAATTTGAATGTTATAAGTTATTTTCTTGCCCAATTTAATAATTTGCGTTAAGTTAACTGGCATTCCATATTTATATTAATTTTAATTTGATGATCTTTATTTCCCTAATTTTAAGTGATTTTTAAATTTGTATTAATTTGAATTTTAAATCGCTTTCGAATCGGAATGGATTGAATTTTCCATAATGATTTCAATTTTCAAAGGCGCAGATATTGTCAAACTTTTTAATTTGACACAAATCTTAATCATTAATTTCGTAAATCTAACAACTTTGACACCACAAAAGTTTACCCGATATCAAAAGATCTATCCCATTTTCAAATCTGGGATCGCAAATATTGAATTGAATTTTGAATCGTAAATTATGATATAATTCCGGATACAACACTGAATTGCATGATTCTATAATTCAGAATGATTCATGTGAGCAATCATGGATACGTATCGTTTTACTTTTATATCGAATTGAATCAAGCATCTTATGGTACTGATAAACTATATTTGGAACAATATATGTCTGTGCATGTGTGAATAAACAAAAGCAAATCACCTAATAACAAATAAATTATATGTAATTTAAACCAATGAAATATTTTGACATTGTCAGGGAGAAAATAATCAAAATACACAAAGGGAATACCTACTCTCTAGATCAAACAGAAATGAAAATGCAACATTTCAACAACAACCAAAAAAAAAAAATTTGAAAATGCAACAACATCTCCAAAAGTTCTAAGTTAACTTTAAAATCTCATGTCACTTGATGATTGAATTTGGAAAGAAAAAAAAAAAAAAAAAGTCACTCAGCATCCCTTGTCTCCCACATTGAAAGAATTGGTATTGTTCAGTTTTACAAAATCAGCCGCAGAATACTTGACATTTGTAATATTCCTTGCTAATGCTTCTATTCTCCCAAGAATTCCTTTAACTGCTATATCAAATGCATCTTCAATGTTCTCTAAACTAGAACTTGGATCACGATATATTATTCTTGGAATAAGCTTTATAACTTCCTCTCTCATTGCCAACACTTCACTTTCTGAAACCATAGACAATGTCTCATTGATCATTACTCTCTTCTCTTTGAAATCACTTTCTGGTATGTACACAGAGTAGCTAGAACCATTTTCAGGAAAATGCCACAAATATTGATCATATGCTGAACGTGGATCAAAAAAAACAGGAATGCAACCTGCTAAAATTGAGTCAAAAGTTGATCTTCTTGTGAATGAATCCCCTGGAGGCTGTAAACAGAAAACTGAACTCTGAAACACTTTCATAACATGCACAGGATCATCACAACAACCATCAAAACAGCCTAGGAAATTGCAACTCCTAGAGGATTGACAATGTTTAATTATCTCATTTCTCGTAGTGGAAGATGAACTAGGCCTTGGAGCACCTGCGAATGAAAACAAGTAAGGCCTTTTCACTATTCTCATTCTTTGCTGCCACTGAAAAATCTCCATATCCTTAGAAGGATGAAAGTAAGTTGGATATGGAATTGGAAAATCATTATCATATGAAGCAACCGATTCAATTAGCAACATTGACATGTTTCTTAATCCTGGTAAGAACATGAGCTTTGTGCCCCAATTATGCTTTTCATCAGTGTCTGTCATTCTCCTGAAATCCGAACCAATCCTCCCCCCAACAATGAAATGATCTCTACCCAACATTCTTTTCCATTCAGGTTGTTGTGCCAGCCATTTCACTAGTTCTTTTGGTGAAGCATCTCTTGTAGAAACATTAAAACCCCAAAGGTATTGACCCACATCAAGACCAGCATAGTAGGGTACATATATAGCAGAGGCCAATGAAGAATCATTGGTTAAGCACTTGTAATGCTTCATTGTGTTATGGAAAATAACTTCAAGTGAAAATTGGTTAGTTGCATACCAACTTCCATTCAAAAGCACCTCTTCATTTGATTTCTCAATAATCTTAGGTCCAAGGCCTAAGTTAGACACGGAAGGGCACATATCAACCCACTTTGATAGAGAGTGACAACCCTTCAACAAATCCTCATTGAACTTGCTAGGAAGATCATAAACATAGATATATTTGCCTGAACAAGGATCCAAATTGTTTGTGTGCATTGTAACAAGTTCAGCATTGTCAATGCACCTATCTGTTGCATTATTCTGATTGGTATAGGGACTAGTTTTTATTGGACAACCATTAGTTTCACTAAAATTGACAGAAAAACTAGAGGGTTTAGATAAATGTGAATGTTTTGCATCATCGGTGTTGAGAACTAAAATTGTGATCCTACGATCAGTTACGGTCAAGTAATAATCTAAGAAAATAAATGACACACAGAAAACAAAGGCAGTGAGAAACACAAACCATAGAGGATTACAGTACTTCCTCAATGGAGGCTCGCCCATCTTCTCTGTTTGGCCTTTTGAGAGTCAAAAGAAGAGTGTGTTTCTCTTGTTATTGAAAGAAGAGGGAGATATATATTGGCCTTTTGAGAGTCAAAAGAAGAGTGTGTTTCTCTTGTTGTTATTGAAAGAAGAGGGAGATATATAGAGAAATTGTATAACGCAAACTACGAGTGTTAATTGAGAGCGTGATTAATTAGGGATACGTTATACTCATTACATAATTTTCTTACTACTTCTTATTATTAAATCTTAACCGTTGATTTCCGTTAATCTAACAGTTGTCATTTATGAGGTCATATTTATTAATTAATTATTAATTTGCAATAAATTATAACCGTTACATTGACGGAAATCAACGGTTTAGATTTGGTAGTAAGAAAAATAGGTAGTAAGTATAACCTATCCTGAAAAGAAAATAGGGATTTTTTTTTGAAATGGAACGGATCCACTTACCACCAAAAAAATTTATAACTCTTACAACTAATTTGATCACCGTTGATTTCCATCAATGTAACGGTTATAATTTATTAAAAATTAATAACATTTATTGTGTCGCATTTATTAATTTCCAATAAAATATAACCGTTAGATTGATGAAAATTAACGGTTATTAAATTGGCGGTAAGAGTTGTAAAATTTTTTGGTGGTAGGTGAATCCGTTCCCTTTTTGAAAATACTAATGAATATTCTCTTTTGCTTAAAAAGGAAGAACTGAATAAGAATGGAAAGTTTGAGAAAGCAATCAAAGGAATGAAAGCATATGAATGAGTCAAAACCATAATGTTGCCATTCCAAACATGAATATTTTCATGAGCAAATCAAAATAATGTACGATTTGTGTCTGATCCACTATAAGGTGATAATAGGACCACCTTTGGCATTATATAGCATTCAAAGAATCAGAGATTTGGGGTCTGTTTGATTATGTTCTGATTTTTTTGTTCTTAAAACTGTTTTGTAAAATAATTATAGAAATAATTATTTTTATGTTTTTTTTTGGAAAGGTTATACTTACTACCTAAATTTCTTACTATTTGTTACTACTAAATCTTAACCGTTGATTTTCGTCAATCTAACAGTTGTAATTTATGGGATCATATTTATTAATTAATTATTAATTTACAATAAATTATAACCGTTAGATTGAAGGAAGTCAACGGCTAATTACCTCAAGTAAAATTTGAATTTTGTATAGATGAAGTATTCAAGAAAAGTCGATGAAATTTAATCAACAATATTAAGATATAACTATCACCTCCCTTTTTTTTTTCTTTTTGAAAGTTAAAAACAAAAACATAAAACAAAAACAACTCATACATGTTCTCTAAATTTGATTTTAAAAACAAAAAAACAGTTATAGTTTTCAAAACATTTTTTACAAAACAGATTTTACCAAATGAGTTTTTTTATTTTTTGTTCTGAAAACTAAAAAACTATTTTTCAAAACAGAAATCAAACAGAGCCTTGATTTCCAAAAACAAATAAAAATCAGAGATTTGCACTAATCCATTTCTGGAAAAAAAAAAGTTTTAATTATTAGGATTAATTTAATTTTGATGGTTCATAATCAATTATCTTTATATATATTTAGGAACAAAAAAATCTTTTTAGGATTGTTTAACATTAATTGGATTAACATACGTGTGAGAATCCTCTATATACGTTAATAACATAGATAATTAACATTCTAGGTAGGAAGATATGTTTGCGAATGTTATAAATGTAAAAACTTATAAAAGAAATTAAGATTTTGATAGAATATTTTAGAGGTTCACTCATATGATCGTTCTTGCTGTCCATGTTATTTAATTAATTCCAGCTCAACGTATTAGGCCAGCTTATTATAGGTCAAGCTATTTTTGCCATTTTTTGGGTAAGGATGGGTTGG
The DNA here is from genome assembly GCA_032173675.1 of Gastrolobium villosum. NCBI lineage: Eukaryota > Viridiplantae > Streptophyta > Magnoliopsida > Fabales > Fabaceae > Gastrolobium > Gastrolobium villosum. The sequence goes on from JAVKPL010003014.1 coordinate 60,447, forward strand.
GGTCAAATTGTTTTAGGTTACTAAATTGCTGATTCAATTTGTGTTCAAATGGGCCATATTATGATAATTTGAATTATATCATTTTTATTTTCTCGAGTTTTATCACTTCAAAAAAAATATGTATCTTATTTTTTCTTGCATTGCCTAAATTTCAGTAAATATTAAATAAATGTCTTTGTAACATAAATATATTTAAAGATAATATTAGCATATATTTTATAATTCTCTTCTTTTTTTCCTTTCTGTTGTAACCACTTCTAGAATATGCTGAGGTGGATTGCTGGCCCATGTGAGCTTACACCATTCTGTTACTCTTTCATTTCAGTTTTTACTTTATTACTCTTTCATTTCAGTTTTTTCTCTTATTAATACCCTGTATGCGTTATTGAAATGCAATAATGAAATATGCAGTCCGTTTTCCTTGGTTTTTCTTCTGTCAGTTATCAACAATTAATAGATAAATTTTATTAACTCAATATCCAAAAAAATAAAAATTAATTTATTAAATCGACTAAATAGTCTTGTTACGTCTCTATCCCAAAAAAAAATTAATTTATTGTTTTTTAAATAAAAAATTACGAATCTATGACAGTTTTAGAAATAATTACATATTTATTACACAATATCACGTCCAATTTGGGCGTCACCAATCACGCCCAATTTGGGCGTCACTCACATCTAATTTAGGCGTCACTCATCAGGTGTTGACACGTGTCACATTTTTTTCCAAAAAAAATATAAATAATTTAATCGTAAAACTTCAGAAGACCATAACTCTTGACTCGGGTATTCGGATCAAGTACTTTTTTTTCACATAACTTTTCGAGATCTACATAATGACACCTCATTTGACATATTTTATCTCTCACAAACATAATTTGAATTTGCAATTTATCTTATAATCGTTAGATTGTGACCCAATAAATTAATAATTAAAAATTAATTAATAAGTGTGACCCAATAAATTATAATCGTTAGATTACGAAATTTAACGGTTTAAATTTAATAGTAACAAGTAATAAGAAAAAAAATAGTAATTATAACATTTACCTTATTTATTTCTATTACAACGGGAGACAATGTAGTTTAATAAAAAATAAAAAATAAAAGTAATATGACAATAACATGCCTCCTAACAATACGATAATATAATTTATAAAAAAATTATATTTGATTAAACTCCCAAATCCTAATAGTGTGTTAAATTATTAAAAAATAAATAAGAGAACATAATAAAAATAGTAAAAGATCAGTAAAATTGATAAATAATATAATTTGTATGAATCATTAAATATAAATAGAATAGTAATGAAAGAAAGTGTTCTTATTTTCATATGGGTATAAATTATCATCATTAATTTCAGACCACGAATAATAACCCAAAATCTTATAGCTTATGAATGTTTTTCAAAAATAAAATCTTTCTTCCTTAGAAATTTAGAATATTTATTTAATTATCTCCTTTATTAGTATAGATTTTTCAAATTGATTTTTGAGTTTAAATCACAAATCAAATCTTTATTTTATTTTCTGTATTAATAATAATTTTTATTTTTATTTTTAATTTAAATCACAAACCAATTTTTTTATAATAAAATAAAAAAATTATTTTTTTAATTTAAATCACAAATCAAATTGTTTATTTATTTATTTATTTATTTATTTATTTATATTAAATCACAAACCCAGAACTCAGAGGCTTCTGGGTTGAACCGCTCTTATAATATCATTCTTACAAATTTAAATTGTGTTTGTGAGAAATAAAATATGTCAAATGAGATGTAATTACGTAGATCTCGAAAAGTTATGTGGAATCAAATAAAGTATTACTTGATTTGAATACCCGAGTCAAAAGTTATGGGTCTCAGAAGTTTAACGATTAAATTGTTAATTTATTTTTTTGGAAAAAATGTGACACGTGTCAACACCTGAGGAGTGACGCCCAAATTGGGCGTTATATTGTGCAATAAAGGTGTAATTATTTCCAAAATTGTCATAAATTCATAATTTTTTATTTAAAAAAACAATAAATTAATATTTTTTTTTTTTTTGCCTATGTCTCTAAGCTTTGTTATTGGTATTTTGCCGCATAAATAGTCGAGTTCTAATTGTGGAGTGGCTCTCTCAGCATGCACTTAAAAATATTTGAATACTTCCTGTCTTATGGTGATGTGTTATTTTTCATAATAATTTATCTTACCTTTCAATGCACCCATCAATGAAAATTTTGATTTTTAAGATTCCGAAGAAATTCTATCGCTTCACGAACATCTGTCAAAATTTTCATACCCCTTACAGGCTAAAGTGATATGTTTACCTAAAAATGCTTTTCAAAAAATTATTCATTAAAAAGATTTAATTCTACGTATTTCCCAAAATATAAAAATAGTATATAATCTAATCCTGGAAAAAAAAGTTAATTCAACCCTAATTATATTTTTGATGTGAGTTGGCTCTCCAGGTATGCTTACAAATTTTGACTCATTGAGCCAATTATGAAACTAATTCAAAATACAGAGCAGATCAAGGATAAAAATATTTAATTCCCTTCTAAAAATAACATGTGAAAATCAAACTTAGCTTCTTTCAATTTTACTTACACAATTTTCTTCTCGAGGAAACTTTTATCCTCACACAAATCCAGTAATCAAGGCAAAAAAAAAGTAATTTAATACTTTTTAATAAATTAATTACGTATTTATTACAATTTTGAGAATAATTACTAATTTATTGCACAATGTGACGCCTTTTTGGGCGTCACATGTGACGCTAAGGGAAGACGACTCATTTAGGCGTCACTCATCGGGTGTTAACACGTGTCATTTTTTTTTTTAAAAAAAAAATTAACTTAATCATAAAACTTCTGAAGGTCATAACTTTTGACTCGGGTATCTAAATCAGGTAATTCTTTTTTTGATTCCACATAACTTTTCGAAATCTATGCAATGACATCTCATTTGATATATTTTATTTCTCACAAACATAATTTAAATTCAAATCAGATAATCTTTCTTCCTTAAATATTTATAATATTTATTTAATTATTTCCTTTATTAATACAGATTTTCAAATTGATTTTTGAGTTTAAATCACAAATCAAATCTTTATTTTGTTTTTCTTTTTTATAATAATTGTTACTTTTAATTCAAATTACAAACCAAATTTTTTTATAATAAAAATAAAAAATTTATTTTTTTAATTTAAGTCACACATCAAATCTTGATTTGTTTTTTATATTAAATCATAAACGCATAAGTCAGATGCTTCTGAGTTTAAAAATGTGACACATGTCAACACCTGACACGTCACCAATCACGTCTAAATTGGGTTTCAATCAAGATGCAATCACGCCTAATTTAGGTCATTTTATTTTTGAGCAGCGGCGGCGGCTATGTGTAAAGAGTATAGTGAGAGAGAAAAAGGGAGAGAAAGAAGCTATATAAGTATCAAATCTGAACCGTCGTATCAAAATAACCAATCTAACGATAAAATTGATTGGTAGTGACATTGGTAGTAACTAACTAACTATACTTGGTTGTTACAATATCTTACCCTTTTTATTTTTGAAAAATATTCATAAGTCATCATTAATTCTAGACCACGAATAATAACCCAGAAGCTTATAGCATTAATCATTAATTTCAAAAATAATATCCTTCTTCCTTAGAGATTTAGAATATTTATTTAATTATTTCCTTTATTTATACAGATTTTTCAAATTGATTTTTTAGTTTAAATCACAAATCAAATCTTTATTTTGTTTTCCTTATTAATAATATTTTTAATTTTTAATTTAAATCAAAAACCAAATTTTTGTTATAATAAAAAAATTTAATCACAAATCAGAATTTTATTTATTTTTTTATATTAAATCACTAACCCATAACTCAGAGGCTTCTGGATTTAACTGCTTTTATAATACCATTCTTGTAAATTGAAATTGTGTTTGTGAGAAATAAAATATGTCGAATGAGATGTCATTGCGTAGATCTCGAAAAGTTATGTGGAATCAAAAAAAAAATTACCTGATTTGGATACCCGAATCAAAAATTATGGCTTTCAGAAGTTTTATGATTACATTATTATTATTTTTTAAAAAAAATATGACACATGCCAACACCTGACAAGTGACACCTAAATGAGGCGTCTCCCCTTAGGATGTGACGCCTGTGATACCCAAAAAGGACGTCAAGTTGTGTAATACATGTGTAATCATTCCTAAAACTGTAATAAATATGTAATTAATTTATTAAAAAACATTAAATTAATTATTATTTTTGCCGTAGAGTCAAAACCCATTACTGGAATTGCCTTTGAGTCCTTGACCCATGAAAGTATGTTCCGCTACCCAACTTGAAGTTTAAAAAATAATAATAATAATTTGTTCCAAACCAAAAATGGAAAGAAAAAAAACTCGGGCACGTGGCTGAATACTATTTGCAGTACTCCCTTGTGATTCACTCTATGATGTTGATTGATGTACATATAAATTAAGCAAGGCTCAATCATAGGCTCAAATTAAGTTAAATAAAAAAGTTCAAAATGACAAAATTAAAAGTGGAGAAACAAAAACTTGATCATGTAAAGATGTGAAAAATCTGCAAAAGAATGCCTTAGTATACAAGTGATGCAAGTCAGCATGAGCCCACTTTGGAATCTGGTGATTATTATTTGGGAGCTTGTAGAGGAACAAAAGTTGGTATTAGAACTCAATACTAACCCTACTTATTAGCGTGGCAATCTTAAAATCATGTGTATTTTATTTATGGGTCTTATTTCTCTAATGTTGCAGGAGAGAAGTTATTTCATATTGTGAGATAAATTAAGTGGAGTCAACCAATTTTTTTTTAAAAAAAAAGAAAAATAGTGAGACACATCTTTTTATATGAGTGTAACATGATGGATGAATCTTATGTAACATAAGAGTATAATTTTTCATTTATTTATTTATTTATTTATTTATTTTGTTAACCTGGCAATCTTAAAATCATGTGTATTTTATTTATTTTATTTTATTTTATTTTTGTACAAATCCCTAAACCTAAAGCAGGTTGAGTTGCACAGTTTAACCAACTACCCACTCTTAACGCACCCACTCCATTATGATTTATATACTCTTTATCTCACATACCAAACTTGGATTGAAAATAATTTGTTTTCCCCACGTAAATCATTCTAGCTTGCCCATTAAGACAAATAGGAACCTCAATATAACCCTATTGATCATAGCTAGGCTATGCTCTCAAACATTACAAGTTACTACTACACCTAAAACTTGGTTTTATTAGGGAAGAAAAATGAGAAAACGTATGGAAAGATTCGTAGTTCTTCCATTCTCTTTAAGATGTGCTTCCCATTCAAGTGTGGAATTAGGTGCACCCAAAGGACCAAAAGAAGATTCCAAAGGCCCTATTGCTTCAAGTAGTCTCTCTTCTCTATCTCATGAGTTTATCTCTCTCTCTCTATTCATTTTTCTTGCTTAGGTGATTTGAATGATATCTATAATTTGAGATATTTGTTATGCAAGGAAGACAAGAAGGAGAAGATAGATCAGTTATGAAGAGAAGCAAGCCTTCGAGGTTTCTGGTTCTACCAAAGCCTAACGTAGCTGCTGGCATACAGCGATTAATCAGAGGCATCAAGAGTTTATCTCAATTATTTTGTGAGTGGATTTAATTATGTATTTTTTTTTGTTTATTACTTTTGTCTGTTATTAGTTATTATTGTTCGTCCATTGAATTTCAATTTCTAATGTGCCCGACAGAGAACCAAAGTTACATATAAATTATTTTTTAAATGCATATAGTTTATGGTAGATGCATTTTTTTGTCTTTTGTTTTTTGGTGGTTGCATTTTTTTTCCTATTGATACTAGTATTTTTTTATATATATACGTGAGAATTAAACACGTAACTAATATTATGCAAATCCTTTGTTACTAGTCTAAAATGGCTTTTTTCTTTTCTTGGATCTTTCTCGTATTTATGTGTAATTTGATTTTTTTTGCTAAATGAGTTGTGCTGCACTAATTTCTTCTCTATCAAACGCCTTTTATAGATAATGGAGCTGTAGGATAAGAAAATGGAACATATAGTTTACCCAAAAAAAAATGGAACATATATATAGCTGAATTATAGAGGCAACCTAGGAGACAGGTTAGAGGTGTGGTATGTAATTTGAAGGCTGAATTTTATCTTTGTCACATGCATTCATCTGTAAAGGGGATTTGGTACAGGAAAAAAAAATTGTCCGAAAATCTAGATTTTAGAAAATATGTAAAAAATATTTCGTTTAGGATAATATTTGAAAATTTAAAATTTAAAAAAATTCAATTTAAAATCTAGATTTTAGAAAATATGTAAAAAATATTTCGTTTAGGATAATATTTGAAAATTTAAAATTTAAAAAAATTCAATTTACTGATATTCCGGCAAAATGACGGCTACCAAACGAGTTACCACTTTTCTGATCTCAACGTTTTATATTTTAAATTACCACAGTATAGTTTTTTTTTCTTTTGTCGTATTGTATTTGTATCCGTTAATTAAAAATGATTTCGGGCTTTCACCAAAAAAAAAAAATGATTTTGGGCAAGTCATTAGAATTGATATAGTATTAAAGGGGTTGGATAGTTTGTATGAGATTACAAATTTAAACTTTAGTGCCAAAAAAACAATGATTTTGGGCAGCTGTCTAGCATGAAACTCTATTGATGTACAAAATCATAGCAATTAATTTTTGTGTCCAAATCCAACCTGCTCAGTATTTCTTGCACATTGATTGATTTTATTTTTTATTTTTTATTTTTTATTGTTGTTTTGTTACTATCTGGCATTCGAAATGTCTGATCAAATTAAGTTTCATCCTAATCACAATAACTTTGTATAATACTTGATTAAAGGTTGATTAAATCCCAGTGAAGGAGTAATGATTTGCGTGACTCCATAGGTTGCTTTTTGATGAATATATAATTAATTTGTCAAGATTTGATTTTATTCTAATTTAATTTATACTATTTTTTTATAACATTAATTTGATACTTTTAAAAATTAAGTCTAATTACTATACTTGATTTTCGAATTTTTAAATAAAATGAGCTAACATATTATATATTTAATTTGTTGATTATTTTTAGAATCACTGTATTTTATTTATTTGATACCATAATCATATTTATTTATTTTTCACCTATTATTTCATGATGTTATAAATGAAGAAAATTTAAAAGTATTTTGTATGGAAACACTTAAAATTATTAAATTGACATTAACTCAATCTCTGATCAATTTCAAAATTTGAAGAAAAAAAAATCATGTTTAATTTTTACAAAGTACGATACATTTGATTTTGAACTCAATCTTTGAATAATATATTTAAAAAATAAAATTGGTTATTAATCAGTATTTAATCATATTTTTAAATAAGTAATTCGTGATGTATTTAAGATAAGTTTTTTCTTAACACAAACGGCCTGAACCAGAGCCATATTTAAGGTAAATTTTAATTTGATTTTCTGTCAAAATTTGCATTGCATATTTAGGACAATTTGCCCACTTATTTCAATTCCCCTTGTTTATATTCATTTTATTGCATCTCTTTGTAATATGTTGAATATTCTTGTCACTTCAATTTAGTTTACAAAGAGGATACTGAGGAGAATATGGAACCTGAGATGGAAATTGGATATCCAACAAATGTGAAGCATGTAACACATATTGGACTTGATGGGTCAACTACCACAAATAATGTCAATGGTTGGGACAATAGGAAGGCACCTGAATTATTGTCTTTATCTCCAATTTTATTCAAGCAATTTGAATTGGCCATGGCTACCCAAACTCACCAACCTCTCATTAATGATCCCTCCTCAAAATGTGGTTCAAACACTTGAGAGAATGTTGCAATTCCAATTCTCTTCTTCTAATTGTAGATTAATGATGATTAAAGGTGATGATTGATAACGATGCATGTAGGAGAAGTTCACATATAAGTGCACAAAATGAAAATTCATGGATGCTTGTAATCTCTTAGTCTTTGTTTTGCTTGGTTCTTGATATTGCCTCTAAAGCCTCATTACTTTTTTCGTTTCTTCAATATGAAGTCTTCCATTTTAAACTTGATTGAGTTTTTCTTTCTATAAATTGTTCTATCAAAATTTAAAAGTGAGAAAGCTAGCTAAATGGGATTGACTTTGTAATTTTTTTTGGAGAAAAACAGCCATTGGCTCCTAATAAAGATTTAATAGCTTAATTAATTATATACCCTTTACGTTTGATTGTATTGATTCTTATGACTAGAGATCAATATGAGAGGTGTCTTAAAAACGTGATAAGAAGATACCTAATCTCAACTGACACGTAAATTAGTTGGACGATATCCTTTGTCATATAGCTATAAAATAACTTTAATGTAATTTCCCTTTTCCTTCATTTTTCTCCAATATTAGCATTCTATATTAAAAGAAAAATAACTATATCTTATTTTCTAAACAAAGTAGTAAGGCAAGAAAATTAAAATATTACTATTTTAATAAATAATTACGAAAATATAGATGTTTCGAAACTATCTACGAATCTATTGCAGTCATTCACGCCCAAATTAGACGTGACTATTCATGCCCAAATTAGGCGTGACTCCCAAAGCATTCACCCCTAAACTAGGCGTGACTCGTCTGGTGTTGACATGTGGCACAAAAAATTAATAGTTTAACCGTAAAACTGTATAAGGTCATAACTTTTGACTCGAGTATCCGAATGAGGTAATTCTTTTTTTGATTTCACATAACTTTTCGAGATCTACGCAATGACATCTCATTTGATATATTTTATCTCTCACAAACACAATTCAAATTTACAACAATGATACTATAAAGATGGCACCAAAGTGAATTAACTCATCTATAAATAAGGATACTAAAATAATGTCATATTAAAATATATACGAATTTATATAATATATCGAATTTATATAATTTCCAAGTGTTTAGAATATTTATTTAATTATTTTCTTTATTAATACAAATTTTTAAAATTGATTTTTGAGTTTAAATCACAAATTAAATCTTTATTTTGTTTTTCTTATTAATAATAATTTTTTAAATTCTTTTTTTGTAATACACTATATAATACAATTATTGCAAATTTGAATTGTGTTTGTGAGAAATAAAATATATTAAATGAGATGTCATTGCATAGATCTCGAAAAGTTATGTGGAATCAAAAAAATAATTACCTCATTCGGATACCCGAGTCAAAAGTTATGACTTTCCAAAGTTTTACGGTTCGTATGACTTTTGTTGCCACATGTCAACACCAGATGATTCACGCCTAATTTTGGCGTGAATGCCTAATTTGGGCTTGAATAGTCATGCCTAATTTAGGCGTGAATGACTGCAATAGATCCACAGATAATTTCGAAATAGCTATGTATTCGTAATTATTTATTTAAATAGTAATATTTTAATTTTTTTTGCCAAAGTACCAATGTTAAACAAGAAAGAGGATATTCTTACTACCAAAATTTTCTACTACCAACTTACTACCTATCTAATCTTCATTGGATTAAGGATAGAGAATGCTAAAAAGTTTTTGAAAAAAGAGAAAATGTTGATCCAATAATGATTAGATAGGTAGTGAGTTGATAATAAAAATTTTTGGTAGTAATAATATGTTTCCTCGTTAAACAATATGACATTATACTCAAAGTTATGTTTGTACATTAAATAACAACACAAGAAGAATGGTACACTTTACATATTTTTATCGAACGTTACACTAGAGTGTTTTGACAAATTGAAAAGTAATTTCACGAATTAGGGTATAAATAGGTTCGGTTAAATTAAACAATTAAATTTTGACTTAAAGAGATTAGGCATGTGTAAAATACTTTAAAGCTGAACTAATCTATTAGTCTTGTATAGACTTAATTACTTTGAGAACCCTCTATTGGAGTGTTTAAATTTGATTTTGAGAGACCAAATGGGGGTTACTATCCCCAGATTGGCCTGTTGTTAGCTGTTTTGTGTTGTTTTTGTTTCATGTTGTATATAAAAAAAATTCGATACAACGTATTTCTCAACACTAACAAATATTTGGTTATTTTTTATTTTATTTTTTTTAAAAAAGAGAACAATGTTATGCTTGATATTAATAATGTAAAAAAAATAAAAAGTTGTGAATTAATTATTAAGTACTTAAAATCACTGGAATTAAACCCGACTCATCAACTCTATGAGGGATTCAATTAATCCGTTGAAATATATATAATTTTATATTTTATGTTCAAAATTTTGTGAAAATATTCATATATATAAATATATATATATATATATATATATATATATATATATATATAGCAGATTATATTTATAAAAAATTTTGTTCAAATGTTCTCCGGGAAAATATTGTGTAATTTATAAAAAAATTCTAAAAAATATTCCTATATATATATATATATATATATATATATATATATATATATATATATATATATATATATATATATATATATATATATATATATATATATATATATTGTTTTTGTCTGTTAAAAAAAATGCATGATCTACCAATTCAATTGGTCAAAGAAAATCGGCCAGATTATTGATTTTTGCCAAAAATCAACTAAATCGATCAATTGTCTAACTCGAACTGATTTTTTCACTGATTCACTGATTTATAGTTCAATCCGAACGATCTGAGTCGCATTTAATAATACTGCTTAAAATTCATGCAAATAAATTATAAAATTTAAAATTCCAAACGATAATTTCCAAAAAAAAAAAAAAATAATGTGAGTAATTTAGAATTTGACATAAATTTTATATAATTTAAGTTTGTGGAGGGAACTTATTTGTTTATTGTTTTGTGGGGGTATCGAGTACAATTATCAGTAGTTGGTCACTTAGTCCATTAATAAGTTTCTGTCGGTTGCCGTTATTTAATGTTTTTCTCTTTTGTTGTTGTGTTATTGTTCGTTTACAACAACTTCCTTTTTTTCTTGATTCATTTCCATAGTTCTATAATTCATCCGGATCACAATTTTATTTTCATATTCACGTTAGAATAGACCCACGAACTGAACCGAACAAAACAACAACGAAGGACAATAAGGACATTTCACGTTAGGACAATTAGGTGTCGGTGGAGAAGAGTTGTCCCTTGCCTCAAAGCCAGCCTGTTCTGACTTAAACATCTAACGCTTTGTTCCTACGCACCGTCGATCATTCTTAAACATGTTCGAGACATAATCACATGTAGTAGTAGTAGCACACACACATTACACCATTGGAAAAGAACCTTCCATCTAACAAACACTTATATTTCATTCTCTCTCTCTCTCTCTCTGTCTTTCTCTCTTTGAAATCAGAAAAGAGAGATCAGAGATGGAGATGGTGAAAAGAAGCATTGTTGTTCTTCTTGTTGCGTTGGTTGTGTTTTTTGCTACGGTGGTGAGTGTGAAGGGTGATGATTCTGACACTAAGACGCTGGTGAAGTATAAGCATGGGAAGAAGTACTGTGACAAGGGTTGGGAATGTAAGGGTTGGTCCATTTATTGTTGTAACCTCACAATCACCGATTACTTTCAAACCTACCAGTTTGAGAATCTCTTCTCCAAGCGTAACGCGCCGGTGGCTCATGCCGTCGGTTTCTGGGACTACCACTCTTTCATCACCGCCGCCGCGGTTTATGAGCCCTTGGGTTTTGGCACCACCGGAAACAAGACCACGCAGATGATGGAGATTGCGGCATTCCTCGGACATGTCGGCAGCAAGACCACTTGTTAGTCTCAAAACTCAGTTAATTCTATGATTAATTTTGTGAAATTGATTTTGTCATATATAGGGTTATTATTACATTCTTTGGAATTGTAGTGGTTAAGATCTGAATTTCTAGTGTTTGAAAATTGAAACTTTGAATGACTTAGATAATTGGTCTAGTGTAAACCTTGATTTGTTTCCTTCTTTTTAAGTTTGGTTGTTGCATACATTATTCAATGAGATGATGTGTTATCAGTTTATTTAATTTTTTGGTAATTGTATGGTTGCTTGTGAGTTATCTTAAAGGAGAGAACACTCAGTTGTTGTCTTGATTTATGATTGGCGATGGCATCTGACATCTTCATCTTTATTTTGTAAGATAGAAACATGCTTGTTGGAAGTTCATTCATTAGGGATATCTGACTTAGATTTTATTTTTTATGTTGTGGGACTTGTGTAAAGTGTATTGGTTGATTCAGTTGTGCTTTGATTTGGAGAACTGTGTTGTTGATTTCTCTTATGATGCTTATGCCAGGTGGTTATGGAGTGGCCACCGGAGGACCTTTGGCCTATGGTCTTTGTTACAATCATGAAATGAGTCCTAGTCAGTCATACTGTGATGACTATTACAAATTCACATATCCCTGTTCTCCTGGTGCCGATTACTATGGACGTGGAGCCATTCCTATTTACTGGTAAGTATATGTTTTAGCTGTACTGATGATAGAAGCATATTTTCCTTGTTCTGGATATCCCCAGTGTTTGACTTAATTGCTTTCTAATCCATAGAGATGCCAAAAGGTAGCTAATCTTAGAAGTTTCTTTCTCATTTGTGAACTTCTCTGATTGTCATTCATCCTAAACTTGTCCAATATCATTTTAAGATTTCCCCATTCTCCCTGACCTGTCTGTACCAAATCAATCAGACCCATTGAAGGTTTAATCAACCCACCCTGCGACGTTATTTGTTCATCAGTGACAACATCCCCTCTCTTCCGAGAAAATGGATAGTTGTTACGTTCTAATGCTGTCGCCATTTAATTCTTCCTAACCACCTGAATAACCATGATCAACGAAATCAGTTTAGCAAAGAAGTTATGTTTGAACAGTCTATGAAATATAAGTGACACATTTGACACATGTAACCACTGGGAAACATTCAAAACATCATTGAACAGCTCATCGTGGTGATTATAGATCCTTCAAATCATAATCGTGAAAAGATAGGAGTTAACTGAGCCTTGCAAAGTTTTGAAAGATCAGAGTAAACGAGACAGAACCTGGTGCAACAAGCGGTAAAGTAGAAAAAGAAAGGGGAAAATAGAAAGAAAAATGGAGTAAAAGATGGATTAAAGAGAGATAGAGAGCTGGATTTCTGGGTTTGTGTAGATGATATGTGGAACTGTCATTAATACCATTTAAAATGTAAATATAATATATGCATGTGGAGGTTTTCTATATCACTTAAACCTGTTCCCAGACTTTCTATTGTTCTGGTATATAACGTTCTGTTTGGTTTAGATTGGTTGAGTATTTTACCATGTTAGTAAAATGGCAATGTGTGGTCAGATTAAGTAGCATTTCAACTGTCAAGGCCAAGGGTTTAGTCATAGATGAAACTGCTTTGAAGATTTAAACTAGTATTTCATGCACATTTTCAAGATAAGATATTTAATTGAAGCCGGTTTTGCTTGAAATATAGAATAGGCAATAAGACATTCGAATAGGATAGCATGGTTGGCTGCACTTATTTGTGTGTCTATCACAACATATCTTTAAATATATATACATCATTGTGCTTGTTGAATGTGGAGGTTGCACTTATTGGTTACTTCAATATAGGAACTACAATTATGGCGCCACTGGAGAAGGTTTGGATGTTGATCTATTGAGCCATCCAGAATACATAGAGCAGAATGCAACCCTTGCATTCCAGGCTGCAATTTGGAGATGGATGACACCAATCAAAAAGTCACAACCCTCTGCCCATGATGCCTTTGTTGGCAACTGGAAGCCTACCAAGAATGACACTCTGGAGCATCGGGTTCCTGGTTTTGGCACCACAATGAACATTCTCTATGGGGATAGTGTTTGTGGACAAGGTGATATTGACTCAATGAACAATATCGTTTCCCATTACCTATATTATCTTGATCTTCTGGGTGTTGGTCGAGAAGAAGCTGGTTCCCACGATATCCTTACATGTCCTGAGCAGGTTCCTTTCAACCCATCTTCCAAGGCTACCTCTTAAGTTAGATTATATGTATTAGCATATGATATTCTTGTGCCAATCCCTTTGAAAGTGGAAAGTTAATAAGGGTTCTTAAAGTTATTGGTATGCAATAATTTTGAACTGTGTGGCAGTGTGTGGATTCTTTATAGCTTTTCTTTGTTGTTGTGCAGAAGTAAAGTCATTTGTAATATCAAACACTTCGTGAAAAATCTATATCTTGTATGGTATATATTTACGTTATGGTCGATTTTGTTATTATATACATTCCTTGGTTGCAGAATTTGTAATGTAAATTTGAATTTTTTTTATTTCAAACAAAATCTGTTCCTAGTCTTTTATGTTTTTATTAGTGGCAAACAATATAAATTACTTTGGCCCCTATTTAGAATTGCAAGAAATTAAACTATCGTGTATAGATGCAGATGATTGCCCCACTTTTATTCAAGTTACCAAAACTAACACCAGAATAAAACTTGGGATCTATTTATCTCATATTATATGAGATAATTATTTGATGCAACAGAAATAAGATAGTAGGATTCATTAATTTAAAAAAAAAAAATAGTGGATCTCACTGTTTTGTCTCTGTTGCATGAGATAATTATTTCATGCAACATGAGATAATTATATCCCATAGAGTTTACATGAATTTTTTTTATGAAAAATTCACGTGGAAAGAAGATTATTCCATTCTAATTCAAAGCAAGGGCTTTTCATAGGCCGCAACAAAAATTTATAGCGACACTTGCAAATTGTCTAATAAAATTATCTTTTTGATCAAAATATGATTAGTTATCTTGGTACATATGTCCTATGATGCACGGACACGGGATACGACATGACACGTTAATTCTAAAAAATGTCATATTTGGACACGTTGGGACACGTTTTGATATTAAATAAAAAATTTAATATATATAATATAATTTATATTTAATACATATAAGAGTCCATAATAAGTTATATAACCAATCAAATATTTAAATTTCATAACATAAATATAAATATAAATATTTTTTCGTACTTTGTTAATTTTTCATGTTAAATTTCATAACAGAAAAAAATTACTTTATAAATTATTTCTTTTTATATTTAGTTAACAAAATAAAATTAAGATGTTTTAAAAAAAAATTAAGATAAAAAAAAATATACGTGTCAGAGCGTTGACCACGTGTCCGAAAAAGTTGACCGCGTGTCGGAGAAACGTGTCCGAGCGTTGACCGTATGTCCTCAAATATTGACTGCGTGTCGGACACGTGTCCGAGCATGTCAGAATGTGTCCGTGTCGGACACGTGTCCGACACGCAAATTTTCACAAAACTTACGTGTCCGTGCTATCTAGCATATGTCCATAAATCCGAGGTTAATCATATGAAAACTTAAAAATGGAAAATCTTATTATTTATGTTAAATAAATTATTTAATGCACCTAATACTCCAACACGTTTAGACCAGCAGGTGCAGCTTGCATGTGGCTAGTCCCACGAGTTAGGCCGAAAGGCAGTATCTATTCACATTTTAACGATCCCAATTCTGTTCGGAATATGATGTTTTCTCAAATTGAACCGATCCAATAAAAATAAACTTGTCAGGTTTCACTCGGTAGATTTTATTTATATGAATTAATTTCATCTTGGTAACTCTTGCATATGCTAATGATTATTTTTCTAATTAAATCATTCGTTCAAGTTACAAGAAGTTTGTATAATAGGACAGTATTTAAATCGGATTAATCAAGTAATTGATAAAATTTGGGAAAAAGAATAATGGTTAATTCTTATGACAAAGTATGTCTCTAACTCTTTAACTAAAAGACCTTGCCATTGTTATTTACTTTAAAGTTGCCTTGTCAGTCTTGTTAAAATAGATGAATTGGTAAAGTTATTGAACATAACAAAAACGTGTGGCTTCAAATTATACCATGCACTTCATTCATTTTTCTTTCCTTTTTTTTTTTTGTCATTTTCCTTTCCTTATAACACTTTGTAGGTTTTCGTTAAAGCCTACTTCAGTGATAAATTCTCTTTAAAAGAAAGAAAAAAATTGCAGTGCCAAACATGTGTACGACCTTTATACTCAAATGCGAGTGTAATATAACTTTGGAAAACAAGTGATAAATTCTCTTTAAAAGAATCTACCAAAAAAAAAAAAAATTCTCCGAATCAAGCCGGTGGACCGTTTGATTGCAGTTGTTTTTGAAAATAATTGTTTACTTTGGATAAAAAAAAAATTAAAAAACTCTCTTTAGTTGTTATTTTTTGAAAATAATTTTTTAGTTTTCAGTTCGTAAAAAATATTTTGAAAATTATAACTATTTTTTTATTTTTAGAATCAAATTTAGAGAACATGTCTGAGTTGTTTTTGTTTTCTGTTTTGGTTTTTAACTTTCAAAAATAAATAAATATAGAAAATAACTATTTCCATAACTATTTTACAAAACAGTTTCAAGAACAAAAAAAATCAGAACACAAGTTTCTTGTTTTTTTGTATTTCTCTATTCAAACTCAGCTTAATTCGGTTTAAGCGTTTTCCTCTTTTATTTCTAGCTGAAATCTTAATGATCAAATAAATAAATAACTTTTTAAAATAATAATAATTGGGTGATTGAAATCATCCCTCTTTTGACTGTGTCCCAAGTATTTTCTGTTAGTGTGAAACTAGCGCTTATGGGAACTAGATAGGTGCCTCGTTCATGAGAATCTAAAACCACTAAATCTTGAATGGGAAAATCTAGAATGCTTTGAATTTGGACCTAAAGGATCTATGTAGTAGGTAGAGTTTTCAATTATTTTCGGTTTATACAACCTTCCCTGAAGAAATATCTTCTAAAATAATAAAAAAATCTATAATTTTGCTTATTGTTAACTGATTATTCTTATTTTTGTTCAATTCAATATTTTGAGAAGAATCTTCTAACGATATTGATTAAGTCTATTTTCCTAATTTATTTAAATTAATTAACGAGTCACTTATCATGATAAGAACTAACTGTTTTTTAATTCCTGGAAAATACAAAAATAAAATCTAGAGCATATTATAAAATGTGAATATTACAATAATTTTAAATTTATTACTCTTATTATCTGAAAATAAAATCTAGAGCATATTATAAAATGTGAATATTACAATAATTTTAAATTTATTACTCTTAATATCTGATTGACTATCCATGGATAAATCTAAAATCAACAGTTAAATAAAAAAAAAATTGCCATTAATTTTGAATTAATCAAATAATAATCAATCAGATAATAATATAAGAATAATAAAATCAAAATAATAATAAATATAACTGCCTCGTTATCATTATAAAATATAAAAGTTTATTCTTGAGTGATGAAATGTAATAAGAGCAATCTACGTACACTCATACGACACGTGATACGACACGACACGTCAATCCTACAAATAGTGGCGGAGCCAAGATTTTATTTTAGTTGGGACTAAAAAATTTGACTCATCAAATTATCAAAACCTTTAACATAATTACACAAATCTATTAGAAAAAAAAATTTACTATGAATTCTAGCATATTTATCTAAATTATTTACTAAATAATGTTACATAACATTGAAAATTCAAATAAATAATAGCCAACTATTATATATCAAAACAAATATATAAAAAAACACTAACCTTTCCGGCAAGCATTCCAAACAAAAGAATCAAACTTTTCCCACAGCATAATAAGTAGGGATAGGATATTGTGACACACAAATAATGTTACACACAATATTACGACCACATCTTAACCGTAGATTTCCGTCAATCAACGGTTATCATTTATTACGAATTAACATTGTTCATGACATTATTTGTGTGTCACAAGTAATGGTCTTTGAGATGAGAGTTATTATTTATTTATTTCATATATGAGGGATCCCTACATTGGTCTTTGAGAATCATAAACCAATACCAAGTTGCATATATCTTTAGAATTCACATTCTTTACTTTTGCTTGATATTAAAATAAAGGTGTTGTAAGTCACTGAGCTATAATGAATTAATTATACAATTGCAGGCTGTATCGTACAAATATTAAGTAATTGCTTGCAATTTCCTAATTAGTTATAAAATAGTTACTGTGAGAAAGAAAGAAAAAAAGGAAAATAACATTTTGTTTTAAAGAGCAACGACATAAAATGCAATAGGCTTTGTCGCTCTGAAAAAAGCCATCGAGGTATTGCATAATTTCATAATTTATCTAAAGAGAGTGTATAAAGTTATAAAGATGATTCAAATATTTAAGGAAACATGAAAGACCAAAACACTCAAAGGCACTCCACTCTAACAAGCGTATCTTCACAAAATAAAATCAATCACATGGAAAACTAGAGAAATTTCAGAATAAAAAGTATCAATTTAAGAGCAAATACCATTAGGGTTTCTAACTTTGAGAGAACAGCAAGCAAATATGAAGACACTGTTGGGGTTTCCAACTCCACTCAGAACATATTAGGCTATTAGCTAATAGAGAAAACATAGACGAGGCCAAATTTTAATTTTAGAATGGGACAAATAATAATTAATTATAAAATTATATATAATAATAATATTTTTTTTAAATCAGTAGGGGCCCAGGCCCCATCTATGGACAACGTGGCTACGCCACTGCCTAAAAAATATGGATTTCGACACGTTGGGACACGTTTTAATATTAAATAATATTTTTAATTTATATAGCGTATATCTCATTTAATATTCAATAATTTAACAAAAAAATGAAACTAAATTAATAATACCCATCGACACGTTATAAAGGTGGAAGCTGAATAAAAAAAAAGGAACTGAGATGAGAGAGATAATATCAGATAGAGAGATCAAATCATACGTTAGAGAGATCAGAGAGAAGGGGATACAACAAGAGCATAATTAGAAATTCAAAAACAATGATGCTGGAGTTTTTAGTTCAAACTATGATCTCTTAGATTACTATTACTATTTTATTGAGTTTAATATAAAATTTGATACAAAAAATAAATAAATTGATATGATCATTATTGAATAAAATATAATATAATATATTTTAATTTTTTTTAAAAATAATTTTTTTTTAGAATTAACATGTCAGTGTCGTGTCGTATCGTGACCGTGTCGGACACATAGAGAGAGATAATATTATATAGAGAGATCAAATCAGATTAGAGAGAGATCAGATAGAAGGAGATATAACAAGAGCGAATATTGATTACGTGTCGGAACGTGTCTATTTAAGGGGAAAAAAGGCAAAAAAAATTTAAATTGATATGATCAGAAGAAAGCTTTGTTAATATATTTTAATTTTTTTACAAAATGTTTCTTGCGGTCTTCGTGCTTCCTTGAGAGCAACCACCACGATGACTATTCTATGATCCTTTGATTCATGTTTCCATTGTGCATCAATTAATAGTGAAAAATGAAAATCGCCGTCCATCTTTGATTTTCTTCTTGAAGAGATTTGACCCTTTGAAGCCCACCGCGTCCAATCAAGTAATGATAAGTAATTAACAAAATTTAATTAGTAATTAAAATTATTTTAGGAAATTAACGACCTTATGTAAAACAAACTTGAGATAAGTACACTAATATTGTACTTTATGTTGAGCTGTTAACGATTATTGATTGGTTATAAGACATGACACAATCATATTATTTTTTCTCATTCCATAATCCTATCCATTCACTCACTCCCGAATAATCCGCGCCGTCCAAGCCACGTGTCATAGTTTATTTGTCATTTTTTTATTTGTCAGATTGCGTTTACGCGTTGTCGTTCTGATCCATTCTTCCATTTTCCATTATTATTATTATTATATATATATTCCTTATTTTGCGTGGCGGAAAAACAAACTTCTATAGTCACAGCCATTCATCGAAAAGTCACCACTTGCCGGTGACGCACCCGCTCGTGACGGTAGCGCTGCTCTCAAGCTTTTACGGAACAAGAAGAACTCTCATTGTTCAGTTCAATTCGATTCAACTCAATCGAAACTTCTTGATTCGTTCTTTCGCTTCTCTGTTTTTGCAAGCTGTTCTTTAAGAAATCAAAGGATTCTTATGCGAATTGGAGAAAATGTTGGATCGGGAATTTTGATTAGTTTTTGCAATTTCACGATTTGATTTTCATTTTACTCAGTATACGTAGGCGTCGAGTTCCGATTCAAGCAGATTATCAACAAGGTTACTGTTATATAGGCTGATTCACGATTGGATTTGCGTTAATTCGATCGAATCGGATTCAATTGCAATTATGACTCAGGTTTTATTCTGATTGTTTTTTTTTTTCGCGTTTTGGTTTTGTCTGTTTCCGAATCTGAATCTTAATATCTAGTGGTTTGATTTTTGTTTTTTTTTTCTGAAATGATGATGATTATTGTGACAGGCCGTGGAGGTGCTCAATCGGTATGGGACGGATCTGGTGGGGGAAGCGAGGGGCTCTGATTCGGAGTGTTTGGCGGGTTTTGAGTGCTTCTTGAACATTGTGAGGGCACTGGGAATGGGATCGTGCATCTCGGAGGTTGGTGCTGGTGGTGGTTCCCCTCCTCTTCTCCCTTATGCAGCTGAATCCAATTTGGATGGTGGGAAGAAGAGGAGGTTGAGGGGTTCCACTTCTTTTGATAATAAAGTGCCTGGGAGGATGTTCTTGAATGGGTCAAGCGAGGTTGCATCCATGTATTGCAAGCAAGGTAGAAAAGGGATCAACCAAGATGCTATGCTTGTTTGGGAGGTTAGCCACTTCTCTCTTAGCATCTATTTAATTAATGTTGTTTTGGAATATTATATGTATCGTATGTACTCTTGTTTGTGCAATTTGCAATAATAGAAATAAATGCTTTTTTTCTTCCTTACCTTTTTGAAAATGAAAAAGTTGTGTGTTTGGATGGTAATCAATGCTGAGCTGGTTTTCTGCTTATTATATATTTTTAAAATAACCATGAAAGGTTATTTATGTCTTCTGCATTAAATTTTTTTAATTATTTTTGTTTGCTTATCTTTCAGCTTAGATCAAGTGTCCATGGATTAGTTTTGTTCTTTTTTTTTTTTTATTAAAAAAACATCAGTTATTTGTGGCTTTGGAATTAATACCAAATGTGATGGGTGGAGCCTTCACCGAATGAGTATGTTATTACCCGTGTCTGACCTTTACCTCTGTTATCTTTTCCCACCTAACTTGGCATAGTTTGAATGAGATACATTAATTGTATTACACAGTAGTTCCTCTATTGTTAAATGGTTTACTCATAGTTTGATTCTTTCAGTTTGCACTAAGAGTAATGGTATAGACGTTAATGATGCACACAAAACTAAGGCCATTTTCATTTTGCAGAATTTTTGTTCAAAGGAGGGCACTATTTTTTGTGGTGTTTTTGATGGTCATGGACCTTATGGCCATAGGGTTGCTAAGAAAGTTAGGGATTCTTTCCCTATAAAGCTCAATGCTCAATGGGATTTGCATCGTAAGAATAAAGATGAACTCAGTGATCATAGCAGTGCTGCTGGAAGTTATAAATCTGAAGGGACTGGATTTAGACTGGTTGATGAGAAACCTAGTCCCACTGATCATGAGCTTGATGGAACAAATGCTATTTTGACACTAAGAGAATCTTTTTTGAAGGCTTGTAAGATCATGGACAAAGAACTGAAACTGCATCCTGATATTGATTGCTTTTGTAGCGGGACTACAGCAGTTACCTTGGTCAAGCAGGTTAGCAATATAAATCACAACGTTATGTTCTCTTGATAATTTCCTTGTCTGTTTTACACTTTTTTACTCCTTATATGTTTTTAGGGGCTGGACCTAGTTATTGGAAATATTGGAGATTCAAGAGCTGTATTGGGTACCCGAGATCATGATGATTCTCTTATTGCTGTTCAGTTAACCATTGACCTTAAGCCAAATCTTCCAAGTATCTCTCTCTCTCTCTCTCCCTCTCTCTCTTCCCCTTTCTATGTGTGTTCAGAATGAACTTGATGAAGTATATTGAAGAATTCCATGTGCTTATATTATTGCCAAACAAATAGATCACTTTGAATATTTACAAGACTATTCTCTATAGCCAAACAGTATTCTCTGTGCAGCTTCATTGTTCAATGATACCAGCTTCATGATGATGATGTTAATGATAGTGGGTGTCCGAGTAAGAAAAAATGGACTAGTGATTATTATTTATGGTAATCTACAAGGGTATACAATGGATGTGATGATGCATTGGAAAACCTTGTGTTAAAATGCTTCTAAGCGTTTGCTTGATAACTACTAGAAGACATTTATGTTTAATGATTTACTTTTATAGCATAACCCCTGTTAAAAGGAAACTTAACAAGTTGAAATTTTGCTAACAACATTTTACAGCATATTAGCCACGTGAGAAGATCTAATCAAACTATCCCACATTTTGTTAAGTTGTCTTTTTTTGGACCAATATTTTAAGTCTTTCTATGTATCATTGAATCTGATAACAGCCTAATAATAAGCTTTGAGATATGCCCTCCATTTCAGAACCTTGGCCATGAGCTCCTCCTTGGTGTATCACTTTTTTTATTGTGAAGTAGAATGTTATTCTGGAGACACAATGTCTTTCTAATGTGTATAACGGATACAAAAATGAAAATTGACAAGCCAGTTAACTTGAAATGATTAGACCTGGCATGAGTTCTGTGGTACTTTATGAAGTTGCTGTCGTACTAAAATTATGAAGTAATGGCTGGGGTTTTAAATCTGATCTGTTCACTGCTGAGTAAATTATACTTATATGCATGTACCAACAAAAAAAAGTATACTTATATGTCATCTTGAAAAAGGATTTCTTTAGGAATTGATATGTTTTATATAGCTAGTTATAGTTATATGCTTGTGTTAGGCTCGCACATTTACTGAATTTAACAGAAATGGAGGTAGGGGAATAGAGAAGTAGGGGCAGAAGACTAGTAAACAACTTTGCCTTGTGGCAATGTGTTACAGCTCTGGATTTGAAGGTGAGTGATCTACAGTATTGGGATTAAGATAGATTGCGAGAAAGATAAAGATGCTAGAAAGAATAGAGTTTCTTTGCTGATGATAGAAAAAATTCAAGAGCAGAGCTTTTCGCAAGGAAATTCTCCTGTCACAGAAATATCACAGTCACATCAATATCCTTCCAGGGCCCTTAACTAATGCCCTCTAACTGCTGCCTGGAGGAATATACCTTCCAGGCCTTAGGTTGCTCCTCTGTTACAATCCTGGTCATAACACAGTCACCATGGAGTGTGGGAAGCAAAGAGAAAATGTTTAGAAGCAAGTGTAAAACTTAAAAGGGAGGTAAGGCTGGAAGGAGGGCAGCAAATCATTGAGTGAGCATTTGGGCCTTTGGGCAGGGAGGAAGCAGACCCTTGAAGTTCTGCAGTGTCTTTATCATTTCCATCTTTTCTTTTCACATCTGATTTTATTTTATTTATTATGAGGCTCCACTCTGCTTTAAGGGGTTAATCTCCATATTTTTCAAGTCTGGTCTAACACTAGTAGAGACCTACTTTTTCTTTGTTTCATTGATTTATGATCTACAACTTTGATGTCTTTTTCTTTTCTTTTTCCAATATATTTCTTTGGTTCCCTTGTAGAAAAACTTGACCTTTGTGAAAATTACGTTCAAGATTGGTGAAATTATATTTCCATTGTGTTATTTACTAAATGCTGTGATTTGGAATTTGTTTAGGGGAAGAAGAAAGGATCAAGCTTCGTAAAGGAAGGGTTTTTTCCCTTCAGAATGAACCTGAGGTGGCTCGAGTTTGGCTGCCTAACTCTGATTTCCCTGGTCTTGCTATGGCACGGGCTTTTGGAGATTTTTGTCTGAAGGACTTCGGATTGATCGCTGTTCCGGATATCTCCTATCACCGCCTTACTGAGAAAGATGAATTTGTTGTATTAGCAACAGATGGGGTAAGACCTAAGGGGCTCTTTTCATATGATATGCCATTTTTTATGATCTATATATTTGTTGAAATTGATTTATTTTAATATGATATTTAAAGCCAATTCTAGAATACAATTAACTCTAAATGGTGTTCAAACTGCTGCTTTCATTACCTTCAAGTAAGTGGAAATAACGAAATTTGGTTCTAAGTTGACTGCATTTAAATTGACATCTTTACTGTTTAAGCTAATCACTTGTCATTTGAAATCTGTTAATAAAATTTATCAATTATTATTTGACTTGACATAACCACTAAGATAAATGTCTTAAATCTTAATACAAACAAACTCAATATCAAATGTGGCCTCAATACCTATTTTGATCCTGTTGTAATTCAGAAGGCAAACACATATTTATATATCTACATGCATGTTATTTATTCCCTCTTTGGAACAGGAACTGTTGGGATTTGGGAAAAGCTTGCCATTTACATCAATATACTGATTTCTCTTTTTCTTCTACCCTCATATTAAGTTTTAACTATTTTAATTTTCTCTGATGTTCCGCATTCTATAACTCCTGAAAATATATATTCACCTAAATTGTCATAAGCCAAAAAAACATGTTTTGATTATTTTATCACACGATCTGCTTACATTTTTTGCACCTAACTGGGTTATGGAATCTTATTTTCTGTCAAGATGTAATTGATTAGATGGATGAAAATTACACCAACTTTTTTTAAAAGGATAATTTATTAGGGGAAAGTACAAAATTTTATTACAATTTACTGAACCCTGAAGAAATTTGATTCAAACAATCTTGACTGAATGCAATGCTAAAGAGGTGCATTTTCCATGAAAGCTCCGAGCATTCTGTCTAAACCAAAAATAATGCATTTGTTGCACCCTATTAGATATATAGCTTCTAGCTTACTGTTGTAGCATTAGCTTTTTCCCTTGGGTGTATCAGATCTCTCCCTCCTGCTGTTTGTTACAGATCTGTTTTAGCTTTCTGTTAGTTTGTTGCATGCTGACTCATCAGCTGCTTTACCCATTTCACTCTATATATATTAGAGTGCTTGTGTAAGTACAACACATATTATTCAATACATAAGATTCAGTTTCATTCTCTCTCTCTCTCTTCTCTCTTCTCTCTTCTCTCTTTTCTCTCTCTCATGGCATTCTCTCAGAATTCGATCATGGTATCAGAACTTCAGTGACCACAAGGTTACGAGTTCGATTCTCACCGCCCTCCACTTGTGGAATTAAATAAGCATAAGGTAAACCAAAAAAAAATAAAAAATTGGGCCTGTACATTATCCACACTTCAAGCCCAAAGGGCTTTTGTGTGAAGGGGTGATTTAGAAAATTAATATAAACCATTAAAAAGACCTTCACCCAACACCTTAAGTTTTTGGGTTGAATTGGTTCTTTATATCGCGAAACTTTGATCAGGAATGAAAGTGCCCTGTTTGAGTTGTTTCTCTGCTGGGCATGAAGAACTACATGCTGGAGCAAGACAATGTGTATGAACTATCTGAGTTGTTTTAAACTGTCTTTAATTGTTCTGGGCAGATTTGGGACGTTTTAACAAACGAAGAAGTTGTGGACATTGTAGCTTCAGCTTCACGCTCTACCGCGGCTCGAGCACTGGTTGAGTCAGCTGTTCGAGCATGGAGGACAAAATTCCCTTTTTGTAAGGTTGATGATTGTGCTGTAGTTTGCCTCTTCTTTGATTCAAATTCAGACTTCAAGTCAGCATATACCACGGACAAGCTGGTACCACAGGCATCAATTGACCAATCTGAGCAGTCACCTCTACTTGGTGAGAATGGAATTGGAGTGGAAGCTGAAAAACAGCAGTAATATCATAGCTTTTGTACCATGTCTCATCCCTAGCCTTGGTGGTTTTATTAAGAAGGTTGGGAAAATTGTGCTGCAACAGTCAAAAAGAAAGGGTCATTATTTTGGTAATTTTTTGGTAGTTTTTCTGCCAATATTCTTTTCATTATTTATCTTTCATTTCCTTCGACGTCATTTGAGGGGGAAAGAGGGGGTTTAATATATATTTCATATCCGGAGGAAAAGTGGTACCGGGCTTATTTTTTGTGCTGGAGGTCATTTTCCTTCTCTGTATATTTTGCTAGATTTGGAGTTTTTGTAAATCCAAGTCTCTCTAGATTCATATTATATAGTTTGTCCTATGGTTATCTGAAATCTGTCGTCATTTTTATTTGCATTATTCTTAAAGTTGTAGTTGTGTTTTCCAATTAAGTAAAAAAACGACAACTGAAGAATGGATTCATTTGTTATGGACTTTTGTATCAGGTTTTTGTTGATTCTATCTCAATGTTGTGCTTCTGTCAAAGTTATAAATGATATTGGAATTTTATAGTATGATCATATTGTGGTACCTTCTTTGAAGGGAATGAGTTGTGCATGTTGACCTACCAACTTGAACCTCGTTTAAAAGAATACAATTGTTTTGGGAGAAATTGCATTAGCAAGATTAGGTATGCTGCAACAGTAAGGTGTGATGCAGCCCATCTTACTCAGGACAAGAATGATGTGATGGATATACTGAAGCTCAGCTATGACACCTTGCCTCCAAGATTAAGGCCCTGTTTTCCGTATTTTAGAATCTACCCCGAAGACTCTGATTCATGTGAGTGAATTGATGCAATTTATGGGTAGCTGAAGGCTTCGTACAACCACAACATAGGAATCCCTAATACACCAGAACCGGAAGATGTTGCTGACTACAAAACATGTCGAATTCACTATCTTCTTCCCGACGTCTGCATATCAGAGCAAATCCTAAAAAATCTGGTGGTTTGCACCAAGGGTAACGTTGATGCCCTGAGTAATCCCTGTAGATTGTCCTTGCACAGCAAATCACATTCTTATATCTCTTCAAACAAATTTAGTATATCTCTTCTAAAACAATGATCGCGTGCTATATTATGATTTTCTTTACCATCCAGTGATTTCATGACAATGATTCTATATGCAATCTTTGTAATCTAGAAACGCTAGATATAAAGAAAAAGCAGCTAGTATCTCCAGTAAAGTTTGGAAACTCAAGCGACTGACACATTTTCATGTAAGAGACATATGGCGTGTGGAGAGGCCAGGAGCAGCAGATATTAAACTAATGGGTAATCTCCTTAATGGCTCGTCATGATCCACTGCCCTCGATAAATAATGACATTTTACAAGTTGAGAAAACTAGGTTTGTACTGTTACGAGTGAAGTTCAAAATCAATCTAGCCTAAGCAATCTCCATACGCTAAAATTATTAAGCATTGTACATCTTCCATCGGAGTTTCCATCAAATCTTGTCAAAGTAACCTTGCCTGATATACGCGCAAGGAACGTTTCTTTCATGCATACTCTAGGATGGCTTACCAACCTCCAAATTTTGAAATTAAGATCGCGAGAACATTACGTTATGGAGATTTATTTTGACCTGAACTGTGAAGCTGGAGAGTTCCCACAGCTTCAAGTGTTTCAGATGACGAGATTTGCTGTCGGAAAGTGGACATTAGACAAAGGTGCAATGCCTCTTCTAGAACATCTGCTCATCCATACCTGCTTGTTTTTCTAATAAGCTTCCCGAAGAACTATTGTCTATAACTACATCACGAGAAGTGCATGTTCTACGCCCCAATACAAAATTGTCAAATACCCTCCGTGTACATCACTGACGAAGTGCATGTTCAAGGGCACGCCCCAAGGATGGCAAGCTTCCAGCGACGGGGTACAGAATTGTCGGAAAGAAATACCAAAGAATCCCTGGTATGGGATGGTACAGAATGTTAAGTTAAAGAATGGTTGTAAGCTCTTAATCTCATAATTAGAGTCGTGCAGTTTGAATACTTGCCTGAATTGGAGCTATTGCTTCATTCATAAGAGGTACGTCCCTCATAAGTGCTAATTTTCATTTTTAAGCTTCATTCATGTTAATTCTTTTTCCTTCCTCATGCTGTAGAATACAATTACCGATGTGGAAGAGTAGCAGTTATAACTTTAGTTCCATATTTGACCTGTAGCATACTAGTTATACCTTTGACAGAGACCCAAGCCAAGTCTAATAACATATACAGTTGGTGGTGGTGAGCTTTTGTAATTTACAGATTCACCATGGGAAGGAAAATTTTCCCCACGGCGAAGGTTCCCAATGGTCAGTGTCCTAAAAAACACATTTACAAATCATGAAAGTTCCTTAAGAAACAATTTCTCCTATAGCATTTTTTATGTCCTTTCTATTTTCAATTCCTTTAACCACAATTTTAACCTTTGTATATTATTAGTTGCTCCATTTCAATAAATCAACTTGTGAAGTAGTGCAATTAGTAACCAGACTATCACCCAATTGGTATTTAAAGTGCAAACAGAAGAAATATAGTGGGAACCAACTAAATGAACTGTTCCCGTCCGCTCATCCTTCACTTCAATGCTTGAAGAACCTGAGATACAACATACACGAGATTATTAAATGAACAGTTATGCAAATGGAAAAAATGCAGGCCATTCAAAATTGATCTCTTATAATGCGATTCTACCCAAACCATCTCTAAAAAACATGCCAATAATATATTATCTTTAATTTCAACAATTAGATATATTTAATTCAACAATTAAGCATAAGTAAGCAATCTGAAATGAAATGCGTAATTAGTGGTTAAAGGAAACACTTTCTATACCAAACAACTCAATGATGAGCAAACAGATAATGTGAACTCAATCAACAATATGGAACTATGCCTTTCTCGAAATTAAAAACTAGTATTTCCAAACATGGAAGATTACTGATTAAGCCAAGAATTAGACACCTAATACTAGAGAAATGCAAAGAAGCAAACTTAATTTTGCAAAATTCACGAAACATAATGACAGGGAAAGTTAGCCAAAAATTCATTCTTCAGTGTCCCAAGGATTTGACATCTCTCTCTCTCATAGACCGTAGTAATAATAACTATCCAAGCTCGATCCCAAGATAAACCATTCACTTTAACCAAATTAAGAAGTAAACAGAGTAAAGGGAGAAATGACATTTTAGAGGCACAGCACATCTTACACGGGCACAAGATTATCCATGCCAACAAAAATCACCTGATCCCTAGAATTTGAATTTCATGGAGGTATATTTTATTAATATACTAATTTTAAAAATGTTTAGGCAGCGTTATAGTTAGTTTGTCTTTTAATCTTAAAACAAGTTATAATTAGTGATAAAATATACTAACACGTAAGCACATAGCTAGAAAAGTGGACTAAATAAACTATTGTTATTCAGCACTTAGCATAAAACTGTGAAAACCACAAAATAGAGCCTGAAGAAAGAGCAAAAGACTTTGGGGGCATGAAATTGTGCATCACCAATAAACATTTGTGAAAAAGAAAAAAAAAAAACTAAAATACCAGAGATAATAAAGAACTAAGAAATGATACTCACAGTTGTACTCAGTCCATCCAATAACCTGATTTTCAAGGTCATAAAAGACAAGTTTATTTGAAAGCACTAAATCTGCACCAAACAAAAATATAGGTGAAGCTCAGAGTAAGGTCATGGAAAGCATACTTTCTAAAGATCCAAAATGATTATTGATAACTCCATTAAAATATACATAAAAAGATTAGGAAATATGTTCCACCAGTAAATAAAAAAAACATTTATTAATGTTGAGATATATAAAATCATTAATGTAGCCTCACCCAATAGCTTAAGCTTTTGGGTTGAATTGGTTTTTTACATGGTATCAGAGCCTCAGCGTACCGGGTTCGATTCTCACCGCCCCCCACTTTCTTTCTAGTGGAATTTCTTTCTTCGCACAGGTATGTGTGCCTGTGCATTGTCTACCCTTCAAGCTCAGTGGGCTCTCGTGTGAGGGGGCGTGTTGAGATATATAAAATCATTAATGTAGCCTCACCCAATAGCTTAAGCTTTTGGGTTGAATTGGTTCTTTACAATTAAAATATTTAGCTACCACTTTCTTATTATAGGGTACTGAAATTAATCTATCTCCAATACATACATGTTTTCTAATAGACACTACAAGTATCTATAAATTTCTGTATATTAATTCACTGGAAAGTAAAGGATAAAATCTCCGGCAACAACACCGGCGGCAATTCGAGGGTGCCGTCAACTCCAGAAGTTTGTTAGAGGGAGAAAAGAGAAGTTTGTTTATACAATAGCCTAAGCAATTCTAGAGGATTCCCAGCCCCTAAATAACATAATGAAATAAATTACAAGAAATAAAATTGGGCCACGTTCCAAGGCCTCGTTCCCTGCTGGGCCACGTCATTCATTTCAGCCCAGCTTATGCGTCCATAGCACAGTCCCTCCTAGCCACGTGTGGGTACCAGGTAATCCTTCAACTTACTTGATTTTACTTCTTGGTATAAAGTTCTGCACTTCCTCAACTTCATCATCTTCAATCTCTGTCTTCTTCTCATCTTCCATAATCTGATTTGTGTTTGTATCATTTCCCCCTTCCCTTAGAGTATCGATCTTGCCCTCAAGATCGAATGCCGGAAACGCTTGCTGGAAATCAGAAAGGGAAACCCACGAAGCATCCTCCAAAGGTAATCCACTCCATTGGACCAAGACCTGTACGGCCGAATCCTTCCCAGTCGCCACCGTGCGTGTCCTGAGTACAGCCACTGGAGAAACAATTGGGTGGTTTCCCCAATCGGTCATAGGCAAAGGGTTGGGGTGAAAAATCGGAATTTTATGAAACGGCTTCAGTAACGAAACATGAAACACTGGGTGTATGCGAGAATGAGGGGGCAACTCCAACCGGTATGCCACCGTGCCGACACGCTCCAGAACCGCAAAAGGGCCATAGTAACGTCGTCGCAGCTTGGAGAAGCTCTGATTGCGCAGCGATTGCTGACGGTAAGGCTGTAATTTCACCAAAACTTCCTCTCCAACCTTGTACTGA
The DNA here is from genome assembly GCA_032173675.1 of Gastrolobium villosum. Classification (NCBI taxonomy): domain Eukaryota; kingdom Viridiplantae; phylum Streptophyta; class Magnoliopsida; order Fabales; family Fabaceae; genus Gastrolobium; species Gastrolobium villosum. Next base: position 91,258 of record JAVKPL010003014.1, read on the forward strand.
ACATCTCGCCTCTTCTTATCAGCTTGATGCTTCATCCGCTGCTCTGTGCGGTGCAGTGTTTCGCGTAGGTGTCTTAAAATTTGATCCCTCTTGGTTAAAAGAGCATCTACAGCTTCAATTGGAGAAGACTCTCCCTGGTAAGGTTGCAGGGGAGGGGGCAGACGTCCATACAGAACCTGGAAAGGGGACAAGCCAATTGCGGAGTGAAATGAAGAATTATATGAAAATTCAGCCCATGGTAAGAATCGAACCCATTCCTTTGGATTTTCCATTGTATAGCATCTGAGGTATTGCTCCAAGCCCCTGTTGGTAACCTCTGTTTGCCCGTCACTTTCAGGATGATTTGTCGTACTAAAATGGAGTCGGGTGTTACTTAGGCGTGACAATTTAGCCCAGAATTTACTAATAAAAATTCTGTCACGGTCTGAGACAATGGAATGAAGGACACCGTGATGACGACAAATATCAGAGATGAATAAAGAGGCGACTTTTGTTGCAGTAAAATTGCTGGGCAGGGCAGAAAAATGAGCATACTTCGAGAGGCGGTCTACCACCACCATAATCGCTATCCTCCCTTCAGAATTAGGAAGCCCAATGATGAAATCCATGGAGATGTCCTCCCACACCGCCTTTGGTGTTGCAAGTGGTTGGAGCAACCCGGCGGGACTCAAGGGTTGATACTTGGTGACTTGGCAGATTGGGCAAGTCCGGACAAACTCCTGAACATCATTTTTTAGCTGTGGCCAGTAATAGTGACTAGACACACGATGCAGGGTCTTCCTTATACCACTATGTCCACTCACAACCGTGGAATGGAACTCATGCAAAACCTGCGACTTCAGGGCAGAATTGTTGGCCAATAAAATTTGGCCTTTGAAGTAAATGGTACCATCTCGCATTTGGTAATTTTCCATTCCCTCCTCATTATTTTCCATCTTCTTGACTATGGCTATTAACTCAGCTTTTGTGTTAACCTCTTCTCTGATTGTTGCGTACAGTGGATTGCTGAGTTTAGATAATGTCAACAATGCATGGTCATCTTCCTTGCTTGCCTCGACTTCCTACTTCCTGGACAAGGCGTCAGCAACCTTATTCATCGCCCCGGGGTAATATTCAATGGTATAGTCAAACCCAACAGTTTAACCAAGAATCTTTGCTGCTCAAGTGTCTATATGATTTGTGCCATCATTTATTGATACTCTTTTGATCAGTCCTGATGGTAAATTTGGCCCCTAACAGGTATTGTCTGAACTTGGCAACCCCTTCAGTGATGGCAAAGAGTTCCCTTACATAAGTGGAGGCCTGTTGCATAGTAGGGGATAACTTGCGGCTGAAATAAGCTATAGGCTTATTGTTCTGACTTCGGACAACCCCTATGCCAATCCCAGAAGCATCAGTAGTTAACACGAAAGGCTCATTGAAATTAGGAAGGGCCAACACAGGGGTCTGTGACAATGCCTCCTTCAATTTGCTCATGGATGCAGCAGCGGCTTCATTCCATTGAAAAGCATCTTTCTGGAAAAGGTGGGTGAGAGGTGCTGCAATATGCGAAAACCCCCGCACAAATTTTCTATAATAGCCAGCTAGGCCCAAAAATCCCCTTAGTTGCTTTACTGACTTCGGTACTGGCCAGTCCACTATGGCTTTAATTTTGGACTCATCCGGTCGAACCCCTTCACCATCAACCACATGCCCCAAATATTCCACCTCTGCCTGAGCGAAAAAACATTTAGCAAACCTAGCATAAAGGTGGTTTGCCTTGAGACAGTCCAGCACGGCCCTTAAGTGTTCCAGATGGTCCTCCAAACTCCTACTATACACCAAGATATCATAAAAAAAAAACAATTACAAAACGTCGGAGAAATACCTTCAACACTGTATTCATGATCCCTTGGAATGTTGCCGGTGCGTTTGTCAACCCAAAGGGCATCACGACAAATTCATAGTGTCCTGAATGCAGTTTTGTATATGTCCTCAGCTGCCATCCTTATCTGATGATAGCCTGACCGCAAGTCCATCTTGGAAAAAATGGAAGGTCCTGCTAGTTCATCCAGTATCTCATCCATGATGGGGATTGGAAACCGATTGGGAATGGTCACCTGATTCATAGCTCGGTAATCCACACAAAACCTCCAGGTCCCATCTTTCTTTTTCACCAGTAACACAGGTGATGAGAACGGGCTCACACTGGGCTGAATTTCCCCTTTTTCTAGCATTTCTTTGACCATTTTTTCGATTTCTGTTTTCTGAAAATGAGGGTACCGATAAGGTCTGACATTCACTGCCTTTATCCCAGGTTCTAGGTGTATCTGGTGATCTTCATCACGTTTGGGTGGTAACTCTCCTGGTTTAGCGAATACTCCAACAGCACTTGGACACTACCATCCAGACTAGCAACAACAAGATTTGGCTCCTCCCCTGGTATTTCCTTGGCTTGGAGATGGTAATAGCAGGCAACTGAGTCGGTAGTGGACAATCTTCGCAACTGGTTCAATTGAATGGATTCCATAGCCAATCCTGGTTCACCTTGTATTTCCACCCATTGGCCTCCTCTATCAAACTTCATAGTCAAACTCTTGTAATTGATGATTACATCCCCCCACTCTGACAGCCACTGCACCCCAAGAACCACCTCAGCATCTTTGATGGGCAGCACGTACAAATCAGGGCTAAACCGATGCCCTTGAATTAGCATGCTAACCTTAGGACATACCCCTGAGCAGTCCATCACAGCCCCATTTCCCACCAGTACTTGAAACTTGGGAGCATCTCTAACCTCTAATCCCAGGTATTTCACTAATCTCTCTTGGATAAAGTTGTGAGTGGAACCTCCATCCACCAAGATTTGTACCTCAGCTCGGCTTATCTGTCCTTTGATGCGAAGTGTACTGGTAGAATGTTGCCCAGCCAGAGCATGAAAGTTGATCTCAGCCATTCCCTCCATATCACCTCCTTCGAGTCCAACTCCGGGTTATGCATCTCCAATTCAACCTGCTCTTCCTCATCCGGTAAAATCATGAGAAACATTTTAGCTTTGCAAACATGATTCCTGTGGAACTTTTCATCACAATTGTAAAACAATCCCTTTTCCCTCCTTGCTAACATTTCTGCAGGTGTGAGCTGATTGATTCCAGGTACTCCTCCCTTTCCCCCACTGTTGGTAGTGCGTTTCGTAGGAGTTGGAAGTAATCCAGTTTGATTGGTCCCACTGGTATTTCCCACTGCCCTGTAATAATAAGTTCTTCCCGTGCTTCTATCATTTAACTTGTCTTCAACTAACTTGGCCAGGTCTATTGCTTGCTCCAACGTCTCCGGAAGATGCATTCGAACTTCTTTCCGAATTTCAGGCTTCAAGACCGATCAAAGCAGCTTTGTAGTGTTACATCATCAATTCCAATTACCTGATTTGCCAACTTCTCAAACTGCACCTAATAATTCTCCACAGTCGTGGTCTGTGCTAATCGTCCTAGTTCCCCTCTCAGATCTCGGTATTTGGAAGGTCCAAATCTGGAACGCAAGGCTGTCAAGAAGGTCTCCTAGGATCCCAACCGTCCATTCCTATCCATCCAATGATACCATGCTTCGGCCGTTCCATCCATATGAAAAGAAGTTAAGGTAAAATTTTCTGCATCGGTGAGGTCATTAAATCCATAGAATTGTTGTACCTTGTGGATCCATGGCTCCGGATTCCCCCCAGCGAAACGAGGTATTGAGATTTTGACTGATTTGAATGGATTGCTTCCAAAGAAATTCTCTAACCCCGCATTCGGAGTTCCGTCACCCTTATGTTTAATTTTCTGGTTTTGACCCATTTTGGCCTCCATTAACGTTAATTTTATGTTCATTTCTTTCAGCAAGTTCCCGAGAGCGTTAAACTGCTCCTCATGATGGGCCAATTTGCTCAAGCATTCTTCCATCTTCACCTGATTTCGAGTTCCCTCAGCCATCTCAATCGCCTGGATGTATTTCAACTCTCAACGAGAGCACCAAAATGATAGACACTACAAGTATCTATAAATTTCTGTATATTAATTCACTGGAAAGTAAAGGATAAAATCTCCGGCAACACCACCGGCGACAATTCGAGGGTGCCGTCAACTCCAGAAGTTTGTTAGAGGGAGAAGAGAAAAGTTTGTTTATACAATAGCCTAAGCAATTCTAGAGGATTCCTAGCCCCTAAATAACAGAATGAAATAAATTGCAAGAAATAAAATTGGGCCACGTTCCAAGGCCTCGTTCCCTGCTGGGCCACGTCATTCATTTCAGCCCAGCTTATACGTCCATAGCACAGTCCCTCCTAGCCACGTGTGGGTACCAGGTAATCCTTCAACTTACTTGATTTTATCTTGATCCTTCTTCCCCATCTTGGTATAAAGTTCTGCACTTCCTCAACTTCATCATCTTCAATCTCTGTCTTCTTCTCATCTTCCATAATCTGATTTGTGTTCGTATCATTTTCTCCATCACAGACTCGCAATGTGGAATTTAAGTTGGAATAAACTATTCTCCACACAAAAATTATTCAACACTTACAGCCCAAAGATCCATCTAAATGACCAGGCCCCAAAACAAAACCCCAACTCACATGCAAGAGGGCAACCAGCGCTATGTCTTTGGCAATTCGTCAAAAGAGCTAGGCAAAGTTATTCTTTTAATTTCAATTCCAAGTTCACCTTCGCATTGACAGGTTTCAATTCACCAAAATAGTTGCCATTTGCAGGTTCATATAATTAAATCAAAAACTATTCTACAAAAAGCCCAAAGGTAATCAATGGCCTAAACTATACTAGTTGACCAATTCAACCTCCTTTAACCATTTTTTTGCGTAAAGAAAATTACCCATAGTAAAAGGAAGAGAATTATATTTGGATAATGAGTGGATAAGTACAGCAGAAGGAAATAAGGGATGCACAACAAGGAGGATGAGAAATACATGGCGCTTGAGCTGATAGGGGATAAGTAGAAAGAGTTGCGCCCTAACTAGCAGCAATAACTTTTGGCCTGGTAGTAAGCGCTCGATCCAACACGACCCCACATTGGGCCTTGGATGTTGGCCTCTCCAATATTCAGATGCCATCAGGTTCGAAAGTAAGTTTTATCTCAAAACACAGTCACAAAATCACCCTCTTTCTTTTCTTATAATGGCTATAGCAATTTAATCTAAAGCCAGAAGCATTACTCAGCGAATTAGTGGTAAATCCTAATATTGGTAAAGACAAAGATTCCAAGAGAATACCTCCCAATAAAGTCATATTCTTACTATCTCTTGATTGTGTCCCACTATTTTGCCAACCAATGCACCAGAAATCTCCCTGCAGAGATGCACATTAGAATTTAATTTTAAGTATGATATATAAGGATAATGAATATTAAAATTGTTGACATATAAAGATAAATGATTAGGAAGCATAAAATGTAGGCCCTACATGCTTTCACATGGAATGAATATGGGGAGATGAGCAGATAAGATTGATGTCATTCACCATAGATTAGAATAAGAACCGTGAGAGAAGGTATTTTCCTACTTTTGTTTCAAAGCTCATTATAAACGAAACTTCAGAAACAAAATATAATTCTCTAATAAAGGGCACTGAAGAATTATTCATTCATGGCTCCATAATACCAACTAGGAGAATCTGAGATAAAATTCAAAATGAGATTTCAGCAATATTGTTCTATGAGTGTTCATGATGCCTTTGATATGGTTGCTCATTTTAAAAGAACCACAAGGCCTGGGATATTTCTTAATGCATAGAAATCACAGAAGTTTACCCAGTTATCATAGAACAGGAAATTTTATTAGAGAGAAAAAGAAGATAAAACTAGAAGTAGGTAAAACAGAAAATTCTAGATGGAAAGAACATGAAAAATCAAAAGAATGCAGCAAGGCTTCCAAGGCTGTTGCATGAAAAGCTAAGACGGGAGATTAAACGACTACGAGAGGCAAAAAGGCTACATAACTGAAATACAAGGGATCCAAATGAAAGGCCAACATAACTAGAAGAACAAACAGCATATTCAAGATTAACAACAATAAAAAAGATAGGAAATTTTTTGGACAATAAAATAAATTAGGCTCCAAATCCAGCAGAAAGGCTAAATACTGACACTAAATCAAGAATAGACAGCATTTTTGGAGAACTACAGTAACTAATAACGGAAGAAATAGTACATTTCAGCAACAACTATGCATTTGTTGCCCAGGTGAGGCAAGTTAAGCTACATTCCACTTAGCAAAGCTAAAGAGCACGTGTGTGTCTTGATCTCTGACTTCAAGGGCACTTAAGCATGCAATTAAGAATTTTGTCTTCTAAAGTCACTGTAGATTCAAATTAAGGCGCATTAATGAACCCACTCACTCTTCCCAATTGCTTAAATCATCTACAAAGGTGATTCTAGAGTGTACAGTTTTACTTCAAAGCTATGAAACACCGACACTTCAAAAACCTTGACGTGTCATGTCCGACACTTCCCAACACTCTCGGACACCCCGACACTCCAACACGCATTATAGAAATTCAAAAAAAGGTTTAAAGGCTGTGTTGCGTTGAGTTTTTAGTTCCAACTATTAGATTCGTTGGATTATGATTACTATTTTATTGAGTTTAATATAAATATTTAGGATATCTTATGTTTCTTTGCAAAATTTATGAATATTATAAGTTTAGATTCATTCTTTTGTTAAATTATTGAATATTAAATATAATATACACTACATAAATTAAAAATATTATTTAATATCAAAACGTGTCCTAACGTATCGAAATCTAACTTTTTTTAGAAATTACGTGTCGGAGTGTCGTGTCGTATCTTGTCATGTGTCGGTATCGGTGCTATATAGCTTCTAAGGCCTTTGTTTAAAATTACGGTAGCCTGCAGATATATTAAAATATCTTGTCCTATACGTGTAATGAAGAGAAAAAAAACTACTATACAAGAATGTTGGAAAATTGTTTTGCAAAAATATGATAAAACCTGCTAAGTACAGAAAATTGATTTACAAAGTGTTTGGAAAAGTTATTATAAAACTATTGCGAGGATCTAAAATTAAAATAATAATAACAATAAGGTTAAGAAGCTTTGAGAATAGGAAAAGATAATACACAGGTTTTGTTTGCAACTCATGAACGCAATCTGGAACTCTCTAAACTAATTTTGGGGATCAATTGATAGCATACAAAAGGTTTTTAACATGCACTGTGGGCATTTTGGGCAGAAGCAACTTTTGGCCAGAATAAAGTTTGGGAAAGATTCATTTTCGTTCTAATTTAACAATTTGTTCTCATTAAAACTATATATTTATTGTCACTTTGGGGTCCCTTTAAAATTTGGCGTAGAAGTTTAGATAAGTTTTTTATACAATTTTTCAATATAAAACACATCCACCAATTTTCAACCTTATTTTTAATGGGACACCAAACTGACCCTTATATGAATGCGATGCATTCTTTTTTTATTTAGGTAGTTTCACACCTATAAGTAAATTTACAAAATACTATATATCCAAACATTGTATTCTTACAAAATTACTATTACGTGAATATTCTCAGGTAAAACTCATTCATCAAAAAGTAATTTTAGACCTATTTATGACCTTATAAAAACAAAATCAGCAAAAGCCATAGAATTTCTAAACAAGATCACAACAAAAAAGTTTCAAAATATTGCTTAAAAGATGCTACATTGGACAAACATTAGAGAACCCAAAGAATTAATGTGCTAAAACAGCAAGTAGTCATTATTAGCAAGTGCAGTTTTTAAAAAGTGATGAATTTCAACGCGAGCACATGTCAATCTATGTCTCATCATATACTATAAGTGGCCATTATAAAACCGAAATTAGTATTTGTAGTTGTTGTAGTGAAACTCAAACAGAAAGCTATAAAACACTTAAGAAAAGGATAACAACCATGAGGCATGAGCAATATATAATGACAGAAAAGGCTCATAGGTCCCAAAATATGCCCAATAAACCTCTGATAACCATAACAACAAAGATCTAAAAGGATTTGCCATATACTTACAGATGGAAATAAATAATCATGCGGATAAACCTTCAAGGAGAGTCCATTTTCAAAATAAAAGGTGACAGCTGGAAATCCATCATCAACACTGCAACATAAAATCAAACAGCCATCACACACCTAAATGGAGCTGATACTGACATAAAGGCATAGGATATACAAAAGAAGCAGTCCAGTTATTGAAGCACTCCAACAATACATAAATAAGAAGTTCAGAAAACTAAACCAACAAAATATAGTAACTTCAGAAACATCATGAAAGGCGTCAGTCACGTCATCAAGAAACCATTAGCAGTAAATACATTATTTATAAGAAGTTAAGAACCATGTGACACAAGTTCTAGGTTACTTATCGGACTATAATATAGTTTACTCAGTTACAAAAGAAAGTAACACAATGTATTTTTCTTACAATCATAGCTGATAGCACCATGCTGGAGACAAATGCTTTTTTAACACAATTATATATCAGTTATTTTACTTTTTATATTTATATCAGTGTTTTTATAAAGCATAATAACAGCATAAGTCGCAAACAGCAACTGCAGATGCAAGTAAGCACATTAACATGTTCAAATAGAAATCATTTTTGAACCAATACAGTAAAACAATCTACAGAAATATAAGGAAATAACAAGAAATTTCAGACCAAACATTCACTAATATGTCTTACAATGTGTTGAGATATATAGTCCCACATTGATTGTATGTGCAACTAATTTGGAGTTTATAAGGCCTTGGACACTCCCACCTTTTGAGCTAGCTTTTGGGGTGGTGTATCCCAAGGTTCTTTACATGGTATCAGAGCCTCGCCGTCCCCCACTTTCTCTTGTGGACTCTCTTAGCACAGGTAGGTTGGGCCTGTTGCATCATCCACTCTTCAAGCCCAATGGACTTTCGTGTGAGGGGGCGTGTTGAGATATATAGTCCCACATTGGTTGTATGTGCAACTAATGTGGAGTTTATAAAGCCTTGGGCACTCCCACCCTTTGAGCTAGCTTTTGGGGTGGTGTATCTCAAGGTTCTTTACACAATGAAAAGAGAGAAATGTACAATCAGGAGGATGAGACCAAAGTTCTATGTAAGGTAACAGTAAGATTTTCCAAAGTGGAACTACAAAGGGAGAGAGTGAATAGTCCTATCAGGGAAAACTTGCTATGCCATGAAAAAGATACTTGAAGATCCTAGAATCTAACCTCGAACACCAACCACGGGAGTTGCCAATGGTTATTGGCAGCAAGCTCAAACAATGCCAGAATGGCGTTGCAATTGCCATATTGAAGTGCGGCAGCAATTTAAATAGATAATAATAAAATAATGACAGGGGTGATTGAAGAACAGAGATGATACTAATGGCGCTGGTCTGGTTAATTTAATGGTGATCTCAGCCTGGTCTAAGAAGGTTTCTAGCCTGACAATTTTCAAAGGAGACAAAAACACTAATTCTATTGAAGCACAAGAACAGTTGGTCAAAAGTCAAAACCGCTTCTGATGTATTTTCTTCCAGTCGTTTTGGTTTATTTTACCACACATTGCTGAACGTCAATTGTACCTAGCACAGAGGAGACAAATGCTCACGTCCCTTCCATTTTCAATGCAGTGCATGCCACACGCCATAGACAACACAGCTATGGCAGTGCAACCGTGACATGTTTAACTGTCAAGCGAAAGAAGGTTAAGGGAAGTAACCTACAAAAACACCATGCCATGACACTATGGCAGTGCTAATCACAACATTGCCAACCCTGAACCACAATCATCAAAACCACACCCACACACTTTAGGCCCTTCCAAACCTAACCATAAAAAAAGATTTTTTCCAAAGCCTGTAAACCAAAGTAAACTGCCAAAACACCTGCACTTGTTCTATGCATGCATACATATTTCTTTTCAGATGTGTGTTCAAGCAAGAAAAGATTATAATAAACCCCCAGTTATAGCATCAACAAAGCACAAGGATTGGTGAATGCATGTTATGCATCATACCTCCCAGTATATTGAAAGCACGTATACTCATCATGGAGAGTCTGAACTTTTAAGTCGGGTTGCTGAGAAATTATCTAACAAGAGAAAGCAATTCAAACAACTGTAAAAGCAATTGTAATGTAAATTTACAAAAAGTGCAACTCTTATATACCTTATATACTAGTGGCTCATAAATCCCTTCAGGTAGATAGGCCAAGGTTGTACCAATGTCAATTATTGTCCCTTTTTTGTCCCCTTGCTCAGATGCATCTGTTGATAGACTAAGGAAAGTATGGCCAACTTGAACCGCCGTCATATTGACATTGTAATGTGGCCTAAAACACATTTTAAATGTCATTTATTTCAAAATATGGACTTCTATAAACTAATATCTGAATAGAAGAGAAACTCTAGGTATCAAAGTAAACAAAATTATCTGCGCATAAAGAGATTGAGCAACATCCAGCAAATGAGAAGCATGAACATGAACATTAGACAGAGATATCTTGTTTTTCATTAGAAAAAAGGGGAAAAGGGTAAAGTGTTGATATTTATGGATGAAAAACTCAAAGATTAAAGATCCCTGAAACAATGAAATTAAACTTGATTTTACACCATCAGAAAATCCTACTGCCTGCTTCAGCTAACATGATATTTACATTACACAATAGAAATCTCCAATTATAGTTTTATTCATGGTGCTTTTAGCTTGAAATTTCTTATAAACAAAAATTTTAATGCTGCTGGGACAATGGCCTCATTAACCTGTTAAAGGCTACATTCCATTTAGAGCATAGATGTTGAGACATCACATGCAACTAATGACTCTAGCAAAAGTCAGTAATCAATATGTGAAACATGGGATCCGGAAAATGAAGGACAAGCTATGTTAGAGATACATATGTTGCTCACATGAAAAGACAATTGAAATCTGATAGGGCCCAAATTAACAAAGCCCAATTTGGCAAGGTTTATGTCAGGGACAATAAGAGAGGCAAGGGGCCCAAGGGAGAGATCAGAATGGGTGCTGCATCACAGCCCAAGGTGCATGCTGAGTCAGCTGGTTTGTTAGGGGAGTTTGTTACTCATGCTGCAACAGAAGATGATAAAGGGGAGACGTAAGGAGGGAACAGTCACCGTGGAGGTCATGGAATTTGCTGTTGCAAAGTGGGAGATATCAGGGCATCTCGAAAGCTCCTGAACATTTACATTCTGTTTATTTTTTTCTTTATTTCTTTCTGCATAATCTGAGCTATAGCAGCACTATAGTATGTAACCAGATTTGTTTCAAGTGTAACCTTGTTGAATTTTACTGGATTGAGATTTAAATAGAGGAATTATTCAGAAAATTCTATTGTTTACTGTTTGATTCCTATCAAAATCAAACAAGACTAACAAAAAGGACCACCAAATAATCAAGAATAGCTGCATTTAGAAGTGTTAAGGAAACAGAAAATGCAAGATTTAGTGATTTAAACGCATTACAATGTAGCCCCATATAGGTTCTCTGGTAACAGAGTTCATGAGGAGGATCTGAATTAGTTACAGAAAAAGATTAACGTAGCCACTACAAACAGGTGAAACTTAAGTTTTCTTAATAATCTGCTTTCTTAAAGCCTTGAACTTATTTTAATTATAATATTGCAGACCAACGCCAAGCATTTAGAGATCTTTTTTTTCCCCTTTTCTGGACAAATGAATTAATTTCACAAGGCATAATTTGGGGTTGACTTTCTCTGAGAGTTAACATAATAATCTGAGTTGATCTGTAAGCCATTAATGATAATAGTCCACAAGCCCAAATGTGAATTAGAAACTATTCATGTGCGACAGTCAATAATAGAAGCAACATGTTATATTCTGGCATAGAACATATCATTATAATATTTGCACAACATATAATGTGAACACTCCAACAAAAACATGATAAGAAAACTAAAAATAATTTATCCCTAAAAGAATAATTAATAACACTAAGAAAAACTAATATCATTCTGAAGTGTATTGAACAAATGGCATACTGGTCTGGTAATAATGGAGTCAAGTTCACTTTAGGTTGCACAACATGCCCAATAGCAAATATACCACCTCCATTTACTCCATTTAAGCAATGAGCAAACATCTTTTTCACTTTTCCAGAAGAAGCAAGTTGTGAGATCAATGAAGAATTAGCCTTTCCAAATCCTAGTATTCCATCAAGTGCTTCTTCATTTGAAGAACTTAGATCTCCAGACTGTCTAGCTCCACACCTGCAAAACAACAAAACTCACATTTTAAATATAAAAGGCGGGACAAATAAGAACCAAAGGATATATTTCAATACACAAAGTTAAATTATCGTACACAATAAGAATCACCAGGAAACCATTATAACATAAGTGCCTCCAGAATCACATAAAGCAGTTTTAGAATTAGGAAAGGTATTTCTTGGAGTGTGCCATAAATTAAGGTGTTTTATTCACTGCCTCAATATTCAGTAGACCATATTACTTAAAGCATGTTGGATAAAAGTGAAGAATTAAGCAATGAAGGATTTTAACCAAAATTGTATTAAAGGAAGATAAGAGCATTTAATATATCTATCTAATAAGGCTCAAACAAAGGAAATTACTGTCCAGGAAATATTTGCTGTTGATACATTCGTGCGCTAAATTATATATTCAGCATTTTTTTTCAGTTAAATTTATTTTCATCTTGAGTAAGGTTCACATTTTACCACTTTTCTCATCAAAACTACAGTAAATTTCAGCTTGGAACACAACAAAAGGAGGACCGAGAGAAGTACAGGCCTACATCAATATCAATGTCAGCATTCTCACTCTCAATCTTACTTAAACTGGCAGCTGACCCAAACCTCTAATTGAAGTTATGTCTTTCCTCAGGCACCAATATTGATTTCGGTGATAACCTTCTATGCTTCTTAATGAAACAAAAAGTCCACTCAACAATTTTGAAAAGCTACACCTGCACTCATCAATACTTAAAGTACACCCACTTTTATTTTAAGATAATATCCAAATATGAGAAATTATGTTATTGCAACTAAAGCAACATATTACATTACTATAAACAAACATGTGTGTGAAGATTCATGTCAGTAAATGTTTCTGTGTTCATGTGAAATTAATGTCCACTAACAACAATAGATCAAATGTAATAGGAATCCATAAATACATAGTACCATGCATTAATGCCATAAGAAAACTCACCCAAATATAACACTTCCATTAGCCGAAGCAGTTTTAAGGTCCCCAGACACTTGATCATATTGTACAACATCCTTTACAAAGTAACCTGCAGTGGAGCTCCCATCACCATATATCTCCAGATATGGACAGGAAATATTGGCATTGCATCCAGTCAGAAGACCCCCATTTATCTCTTTGCAAAATTCTTGATCACATGGAACTAAAATACCAGAGGAGGATTCCTTTATGTCGTAAAGTGTAAGGTCCATCTTTGATACCCAAAGAAAAGAAATTCGAATGAATAAGAACAGTAGTGTTGACTTGAGGCTATACATGATTCAACCATACGAGAAATTCTCGGCTAGGCACAGTCTACCATAGGCACTTAAATCATTATTTGACATGTGCAAAATTGTTAGGACCATGATAGAAATACATCTATCATTAAAAATGTTTTTACATGTGTCAAATAATAATTTGGGTGTCTAAGAGTTTACGCGGTAGACTATGCCTAACTAAAAAATTATCTACGCAATCATGTGGATAACAATGTTCTAGATTTAACTTATTAGAAAGTAAAATAATAAAAAATGCACAACCGAGTGCTATAAAGCTCCCACTATGTGGAGAGTCAGCTATGGTAGACAACCTGACCTTACATTTGCAAAAGGCTATTAGCATATAAAATGCTTTGTAGATTAGTTTACTATTTGTATCTGTCTGCTGGTGTATCATGTATCATGGTGTGTGTGCTACACCTGATTAATTCTCTTAGTTTGTTAGAGTGTTACAGGCTGTCATGAGCTGTTACTAGTAACCTCTATGTCTTTAAATACTTTGTTCGGTTGTATATCATTAACATACAGTGAATAAAACACTGAAATGGCTTTCCTCTTTTCTCTCTCTCTCTCTCATCTTCCCTCATCTTCGTATCGTTTTCTCTTATGGTATCAGAGCCTTCAATCTGAAGGCCTGATCCATACAAAGCCAAAACCATGACTTCCGCATCAGATTCATCTAGATCCAATCAAGAATCATCGCATGCAAATCATAGTTCAAGCATGGAGAATCGAGCAACAGAAAACAGAGTACCGTAACTTTTCAGTCAACAAATAGCGGTGAAGCTAACAGAGGACAACTATTTGTTCTGGAATCAGATTGTAGATCCAATCATCACTTCGCATCAGATGCATCGTTTCCTTGTGAATCCTAAGATACCGCTTCAGTTTCAGTCGGAGGAGAATCAAGTCAATGGAGTCCAAAATCCTGAGTATGTTGAATGGATAACACAAGACTCGATGCTTCTATCATGGCTTCTTCCAACAATTTCAGAATCAGTAGTCAATGAGATCCTAGGAGTGAGGTATTCACATGAAGCTTGGGACAAAATACACAAGTTATTTCAAGGAATGATGAAATCGAAAGCAAGATTGCTCAGATCTGAGTTACATTCAATCAAAAAGGGATCGAAGACAGTGAAAGAGTATCTTTCCCGTATCAAAGGCATTTGTGACTCACTAAAGGCTATAGGAAGTCCAGTAAGTGATGAAGAACATACTGATATCGTTCTTGGAGGTTTACCAGCAGAGTATATGGCGTTTGTCACTACTGTTCTTGGACGTGAGAATGCCTATTCAGTTGAAGATCTCAGTATTCAGTTGATGACACACGAACAGATGTTAGTGAAACAAACAGAAGCTATAATCTCAGAGGCAGCAACTGTAAATCTAGCTCAGCATGCTTCAGGTGATGGAAAACAGAGCATCGCAAATAACAGTGGAAACAGTAACACTCTGTTTACCCCTATTTTACACGATCAGGAACAGAGCACTGGTTTTGACCATTCAAATCGTTCCTATGCTTCAAATAGAGGAAGAGGACGTTATGGAGTGCGCAATAACAGAGGAAGAGGACGTGGAGGACGATCGAATGTTCACTGCCAACTTTGTTATAAGTTTGGACATGATGTTCAAACTTGTTGGCATAGATATGATGAGAATTTCGTTCGAACTCTTCCACCTCCTACTAATACTTTTACTCCACAATTTTTTCCTCAGAATTTTTCTCAAGTTCAGCATAATCAAACTCCACAACAGAATCGGTCTTTTCAGTATGTTCGAACTGCAAATGCTCAACCACTGGCTATGATTGTTGCAGAGCCTGGAATTCTTCCTTCACCTGCCACTGCTTTGGAGTGGTATCCAGATTCTGGAGCTACGCACCATGTCACCTCCAATCCTCACAATCTGCTTCAAAGTCAGCAACTAAGTGGTGCAGATCAGATTATGATAGGGAATGGCCAAGGTTTGACAGTTTCAGCTATAGGTTCCTCCAAATTTACTTCACCTCTTGACTCTCACACACACTTCACCTCTTAAAGGCTAATTACATGAATTGAACCTATGAACTCCAGGTCACATGGCAACAACAACAACAGCTGTGCCAAGCTCCTTTTCAAAGATAAATAATAAAAACAATAATAACAATGAAGGGGGAATTACCTCAGTCCCCCATTTTTTTTTCCTGGGTACTGGTACCTTGATGGGTTGTTAAATATTTATTGATTACTAGAATGGTACTTTAAACAATTATAAATCTCTAGTAGTACGAGAGATACTTAGTTACACTTGGTGTAAAACAACCTTCTTACACTATATCACTATGTGTGTGAGTGTGCACGTGCTACATGAACTATGTGGGCTACCATTATCATTCACTTCAGCTAAAAACTTTAATTTTTTAGATATTGATTATTGTTAGAGGAGGGATAGCAGAAGATAATGATAACCCACACAGGTATTAATAATACACTGTAATGTAAGAGGATCCTCTTACATCAAGTGTGCCTAAGAATGACTCAACTCAAAGAAGTATCCTAATTACATCATCAATCAATAAAAGCTTAAAAACTCATCAAACATAGCTTAAAAAACTCCATAAGGAAGATGGAAAAGAGACATACACCAAGGTTGCTTCTGGTGGGACATTCTCTGCACTGAATGCAATTAACCCACATAATATCACTCCCAGTATCAACCTGTAAATAATAATCCTTTGGAGGCGTTCCAATCTCAATTTTAGCATAATAAAGCCTAACAAACAAAAAAAAAGCATAAACAACAATCAATCAAGACATCAAAAACTCAAAAAGAAAACAATCCCAATTTTGAAATATTCACCCGACGGCGTCGGGGCGGCCGCTGCCGCCCAAGGGGAGGTCGACGCCGGCGAGAAGAGAGAGCTGGCGGCGGTAGTCATGGGCCTTGAGGGCGGAGAGAGAGCGGTCCTGGCCGGCGTATTTGTATTTGACGCTGAAAACGCCGTGGTTGGCGCCAACACTCGAAATCAGCGACAACAACATTAACAGCAAATACACTGAGAATCTTCTTCTGCAAACCATCATCACCAGTCACCAGAATCCTCTCTCTCTCTCTCTCTATGCAACGAATTTTCTGTGTGTTTTGAAGACTGGGGTGGGGTGGGGTGAGTCTTCGTTTGTTCTAAGAGTTGTTTGTAGCTTGAAATTTCTGCGGTTGTGTTCTAATTTAGAATTTGGGACCCACACGTAGGAGAATCAAGAATACCATTGGGGGCGGGTTTATTTTCCAATGTTAATTTTAGTTTAAGATTTACCAAATTAATAAACAGATGTGCCGAAACAGTTTAATTATACACTTATACACAAAAGTATTTAATGTTACTTCACATTATTACAAAAGTATTTAATGTTAGTTCAGATTATTTTATATAATGTTCATGAAAATGACGTAGTTATCTAAAGACTATTATAACTTTAAAATAAATTAAAATTATAAATACATTATGATTTTCGCGCCAAAACGATGTCATTTCGACGAACATTAGATAAAGTTATTTAAAGTAAGTTTAGAAAAAAAACGAACCCTATATTAATTAAGGGTTTATCATCTATCATTTAACATGATCACAAAAAATTTCCTACATACACAATATATTTGTGGAGCCCGCAGCAAAAAAAAAAACTCTGACACGCAAAACGAATCTTTATAATATAACACCATCACTTTTCCTACAACATAACTCTCATAAAACCCATTAATCAATGAAGAAAAAAACGAACCCTATATTAATTAATGAAGAAATGATCTAAAATTAAGAAGTTATTGTATAAGTTCCCTACCAAATTATATAGTAACATTACTTATTAAGAAAATAGATTAGTGGTTATTTAAGATAGTTTATTTTTTTTTTTTTTGGTAAATACATGGGACATTGCCCCACGAAACAGACAAAACGAAACAAAAGAAAACAAACAATAATAGGAAAAAGCAAGACAGAAAGAAAACTAAAAACCATCGACTCAGAAGAAACAAACTCAGCATCTTGCAGCTGGAGTGATGACTCCCGGATCCAGCATATCAGCAGTAAGAAGATTAAGTAGCTCACTGTGAGGGGATGTAATAGTGGATAAACCAAAAGGATCATCCATTGCTTTCTTCGCTAGCCAGTCCGCACAATGATTACAGGTCCTAGAAATATGCTTCAACAAGACAAACCAATCCTTATTGAGAGCAGCTCGAATCTTAGTTACCAGAGGTAGCTTTCGAGTGTCATTACCAGTCATGGTAAGAAGGCCAATGGCTTGAGCAGAATCTGATTCAAGAATAATTTTCTTCCAACCAGATTTCCAAGCAAACTCCAACCCATGTAAAATAGCCCAGAATTCAGCTTGCAAAGGGGAGCAGGAACCAATAAAGACAGAGAAACCAGAAACCCAATTCCCCTCCCAGTCTTTCAATAATCCCCCACATGCAGCTCTCTCATTAGAAACTGCACCATCAACATTTAATTTTAAATAACCTTGAGTTGGAGCAATCCAGGCAGGGGAGGATCTGATGAGGGGGTATATAGGATCAACTTTTGTTAACCATTTTCTGTTACAGCACCTTAACTCTCTAATTGATTCAGCAATACAAGGAGAAGGGTCTTCAGGTCTCTTTACAAAGCCTTCATGAAGCTCTTTATTTCTCCAATACCATAAGAAATTACAAACGGTAAAGAAAAAGTCCCTCCAGTCCTTGGCATGGGTATTCTTTATATTCAAATTGAGGATAATCCACTCTTTGGAACAGCTTGAGGTGAAAAAACCAGGAGGAAGAGGATGCAACAAAGGTATTAGCCAGACCTTTTTAGCTTTATTACAGTCTCTAAAAGCATGGAGCAGGGTCTCCGCTAGATCAGGACAAGAGGGGCAGCTATTAGAGGAATCACTCCATTTGCTGATATAATCTTTAGTTAGCATCCTACCATGGAGCATTTTCCACAAAAAGAAGCTTAACTCTCTCTTTCCCTTTCCAACTCCATATCCGGTCCCAGCAGCTATCACTAGAGAGGGAGTTAGGACAGGTCAGATTTCTATAAGCCGATTTAACTATAGACTGACCTGGAAGCAAATTTCTCCAGCTAACACAATCCTCTCCTGCTTCCCCATCAGGATGAGGAATAGCCATAATCTGGTTTACTACACTTTCATTAAAATGGTTAAAGAGAAAGTGCGTATTCCATCCCTCTCCTGAAGAGAAAGAATTATGGTTTATTTTGAGATCAACAGTCTCAGCTGAAAGAGGAACAATTGCTAACGAAATTAAGCTAGTGTTGAGACCAGCCCAATCATCCTTCCAGAAATCAACCTTCTTCCCATTACCAATCTGCCAAGAGATGTTACTTAACATATCTGGCCAGACTTTGCATAAACTTTTCCATAAATGAGAATCATACGGTTTAGAAGATACCTCCTTTAACAACTCTTTATTTCTGCCATATTTAGCCACTAGCACTTGAGCCCACAGGTGGTCAGGGGATTGAATTAACTTCCAGGCACATTTTTGCAGGAAAGCTTCATTTTGCTTTCTAAGATTGATGATCCCCAAACCACCTTGCTTTTTGTCCATCTGGAGCTGCTCCCACCTTACCGCATGGTGATTCCTATGATTATCAGTGTCTCCCCAAATAAAACTCCTTTGAATTCTTTCTATCTCATCACAGATGCCCTTTGGGAGAAGGCTATTCTGCATATGAAACATAGGAATAGCTGAAATGACTGATTTAGCTAATGTCACTCTCCCTGCCATAGACAAGCAGCTCTTTTTCCAGCCCTGGAGTCTCCCATTTACTCTGTCCATGATCTCTCCATAATGTAGTTTATTTATTCTTCCATGCTTCATTCTATAGCCCAGGTATCTGCCAATATTCCTAGTATGAGCAAAGCCACTTATCTCCACAATAGAATTAGCCAGCTCAGAAGAAACATTCTTAGTGCCACCTATTGCCAACCATGGTGTGGGACCTTGGATGGTAGTGCAAAAGAAAAAATTCCCAAAGAACCAACATCCAAAGAAATCTGCAGGAAAGGCGGATAGAGCTTTTGGAGATGATATCTCCAATAAAAGAGGCTCTAGCCAGGCTAATCAAGAGCCTATGATCAATCCTGGTCCAGCTGTTCCGAAAAATACCAATAGCAATTCAGCTGTGGGAGCTAGAATGAATGTGAACAAGGAGAATGAAGGGGCTACTCCTCTCAAGACTAAGCCTCAGGTTCCAATCAGGAAATCTCCATCAGCTGAGAAAAGGACTGTTGGGAAGTCAATCTATAAACCTAAATCTTCTGAGAAGACAGAATCCTTTATTTTCACTACTGCTTCTAAGTCAGTAGGGAAAAGCTCTAACTCTGTAGAGCTCCCTTCATCCAGTAATCCCACTAAACTGCGTCCTCAGAATCATGTCAACACGATTCCGGTTTGCCGTCTTGGAAAAGAGCCTATTCTGATTGAGGTAGAGAAGGATCTGTGTGATAAGATTGCTGCTTCTAATCTTAGTGATATGCCTGGTCAAACTACTAGCAGTGATCTATGTATGGAGGATAACAAGCCTTCGGATATGGATACTACTCAATCTAGTAGTGATGTTCAATTGAAAAAAGGGGAACCTCCTGATAAAGAAGGGAAGGATGGAATGGAGATGGAAAAGAATTCAACCATGAATGAAGCTGCTCATATGATAGAGAGTGTTCAGGGGCTCAGTAACCCTGACCATGATCTAGTTATCCAATGAATTGCCTAGTTTGGAATTGTAGGGGTGCTGCAAAGAAATCTTTCAAGACATCCCTAAGTAATTTCGTAAGGAAATATAAGGTTGGCTTGGTTGCTATTTTAGAACCGAGAATTAGTGGGGCTATTGCTCAGAAAAAGATTAAACAGCTGGGTTTCAATAATTTTGAATTAGAGGAAGCTGTGGGTTTCTCAGGTGGTATCTGGATCCTGTGGAAGGAAGATGCTTTCAATATAGAGATAATAGAAAAAAATAGCCAGTTCATTCACATGTATTGCTCGATTAGTTCAGGGAATTCTTTTTTCTTAACTGTGGTCTATGCCAATCCTAGGGAGGATATTCGTGAGGAGCTATGGCCAAATATTAAGAGGATTAGAAACATTGTGGGTGGTCCTTGGGTCATAATGGGAGACTTCAATGAAATTGCTTCAGTTAATGAAAAAAAAGGTGGAGCCCCTGTCAATACTGCTAGATGCCAGAAATTCTCCTCTTTCCTTAATGATTGTAATCTTTTGGATCTCGGCTGTAAAGGTTCTAAGTTTACCTGGAAGGGACCTAAATGGCTTCATCTTGACAGGGTTTTCAAAAGATTAGACAGAGTTTGTGTAAATGCAGATTGGAGAGTTGCTTTTGATGATGCTTATGTGAGATCCTTGCCCAGGCTTGATTCTGATCATAATCCTTTGCTCCTAACCTTGTCTACAAAAGAAAATGGTAAGAAGGATAGGCCTTTCAGATTTCTGGTGGCTTGGCTTGAGCATTCTTCCTTTTCCCACTTTCTCAAATTTGTTTGGAAATTTCATCTTAAAATTAACCAGAGCTTGTATAAACTGGTTAACCCTTTAAAGTCTTGGAATAAAAGGGTGTTTGGGTGTATTCAGATTAGAAAGGAGTTCCTACTTAATAAGTTGCATGAAATTCAACTGAATACCAATAACCACCTGGATCAGTTTAACTCAGACCTAGACAAGGCCCTCCAGGAAGAACTGAACCGAGTGTTGGATCAAGAAGAAGCACTTTGGTTTCAAAAAGCTAGATGCAATTGGATAAAAGATGGAGATCGGAACACTAGATTTTATCATACGACTATTATCATCAGGAGGGCTAGGAATAAGATCCTAGAGTTAAAAAATGATGAAGGTCATCCTGTTAGAGAAGAAGGAAATCTGAAGAAGCTTATTTTAGGGTTGTTCAATAACCTGTTCGCAGAAGAAAACTGTAATAGACCTTGGGCTGTCACTAGTGTTAACTGGCCTGGCCTTGTTGAATCTGATCTAAAGTTGATTAATGAGCCCATAACTGATTTTATGATTAAGGAGGCTTTTTTTTCCATGGATGGCCTCAAAGCTCCTGGCCCTGATGGATTCCCAGCTCTTTTCTTCCAAAAAAATTGGGATCTCCTGAAGAAGCAAGTGGTAGAGTGTGCCTCTCATATCTGGAAGAATCCAGGTGATGTTAGGGATCTCAATAAAACCTTACTTGTCTTAATTCCAAAACTTGCTAAACCTGAAAGAATTTCTCAATTTCGGCCTATAGCTCTTTGCTCAGTGTTATATAAAGGTATCAGTAAAATTATTGTTGGGAAGCTGAAACCCATTCTAAACAAGCTAGTCTCCCCTCACCAAGTCAGCTTCGTTCCCAATAGGCAAATTCAAGATAATATTGTTATTGCTCAGGAGATGGTTCATTCTATGAATAGAATGAAAGGTAAGCGGGGCTTTTTTACTATAAAGATTGATCTCGAAAAAGCCTATGATCGCATGTCCTGGAGTTTCATCCATAAAGTGCTTAAGGAGATTAGTCTTCCTGATCAATTTGTGAATCTCATCATGCATTGCATCTCTACTACTGAGCTGGAAATCCTTTGGAATGGTGCTAAGTCAGGCAGAATTTCTCCTAGCAGAGGCCTTAGACAAGGGGACCCCATATCTCCCTATATCTTTGTTCTGTGTATGGAGAAGCTGTCTCATTTAATTGCTGACTGCATTAATAGAGAGGAGTGGAAGCCCATGAAAGCTGGAAAAGGTGGTCCAATTATATCTCACCTGCTTTTTGCAGATGATTTGCTTCTTTTCGGTGAAGCTAGCATTAATCAGATCAAGACTATTCTGAACTGTCTTGCAATCTTCGGTGACATGTCGGGGCAAAAGGTTATTTAAGATAGTTTACTTTCTCTTAAAATTAAAAACTTAGCATAAAATGATACTCTCAAATCTCAATAATATAAGACTCAGAAATATAACATAATATCATAATATAAAGGAGCAAATAAACACCTATATAAATATTATCATGTGTTTTGTGTTTAATTGTATAAATAGCATAATAATATAAGGTCGGTGTTTGTTGTAACTTGTAAATAAAGTATAACATAATAACATGAAAAGAGCCTATTTGAAAAAAAGTCTTGTTAAAAACTAATCAAGTATTCATCTCAAAATAACAGTGATGATAATACTAGTGACAAATATAATGATTATAATATTATTAACTACAATAATAACAATAGAAATAAATCCTTTTATGTCAAGTGATATCATGTGAGATGATCTTAACCATCCATAAACAAATAGCACCGAAAGAAAAAGTGTTAGGGTAAAAATGACAAAAAGTACTGTTGATTTATCTAAACAACTCAGATCAATAGTTGACAATTACAGTGATGGTAATGGCAATAAAAATGATTAGCAATGACACAGATAACATTAATAATAGTCACCATGGTAATTGTTTTAGTGGTAAAAATAAATTGTTTTTTAGATTAAAGAAAGGCAATTTTTTAATCACGCGATTTCTAATCACATTATATCTAGAATGGAAATAAGTTACAAAGTTCAAATAATGCACTTTGATGCATTGACAAACACCAGGAAATTGAATGTTGGGTCTTCTTTATAAAAAAGTTTCAAACAAGCTTGGTTGACATTTGACTTGTAGAGTTGGAACATCGAATGCCTTTACATTATTAAGAGATTTGTATTTTGAATTCTATACTTATCCCATTTAAATTGTTCCCCACGACATTAAGTATTGTTCATTTTTTATTTTTTTTCAGTTTTAGGGAGCGCCTTTCCCGACTTATTGGTTAGACCATGCAAAATTGCAGGGCTGCACCAGTTTGTTCAAATATTATTGGAACAATGACCAAAATGCTATTTTTCACCAATTTTTTTACCTGAATGCCACGCGAACAGTGTTATTTCTCAATCTGTCACGGAGCAAGTTCGCTATCTGGTGTAACGAACTCGGTTTGCTGACGTGTCACGTTTCTAATGGACACCAAGTTCACTACACGTGGTAACAAACTTGGTTTTAACCAAGTTCGCTATCCAATGTAGCAAACTTCATAAAAAAAAATTTATTTAACTTGGTACTTATTATCCACTAGAAATGTGACACGTCAGCAAACCGATAGCGAACTTGTCCCATGGCAGATTGGAAAATAACACTGTTCGCGTGGCATTTAGATCAAAAAAATGGTAAAGAGTGACATTTTAGTCGGTGTTCCAATATTGGAATTACCCAATATCAACTTAAGCCATTTGAAAAACTTACCAATAAATAAACACATTATGAAAACAATCAGAATTTCCCCCTTTTATTTGAGTGATCGAGAGGGCAGGGTTCCATATTGCTGCGTAACTTGTTAGGGTTTAGGGTTTAGGGAGGGCAGGGTTTAGGAATGGATATTAAACTGCGTGAAACTTCCCACAAAATATTATATAAAGAATGAAACACTATAAAAATGATATACCCCCTACTAAACATGAATCGAGCTGAATTCTTCCCACAAAATATTATATAAAGAATGAAATGTTTTACAACCTGCAGGAAGCCACCCTTGAAAAGCTTTGTATAACCCAAAATTGATGCCTTCATCAATACTAATGTACCTATATACTCTCAACCCAAAAAATATGACCAAAAAAGGGTTTATAAAAAATATATACCATCCACCACCAAAAGCTACCAATAAAAGCAATTGGCTACCCTACATACCCGTCTACGTGACGAGCAAGAAACACTACAGAACCCGTATCCACGAAACAGAATACGGTTGGTATGTGAAGATTATAAAAGCGTCCCACAAAAAGGGAAAGTGGGGGGATGGTGGGGGACAACACAGTAATGGCAAGAATGGACACTTTCCTCCAAAAGGATAACCCAAAGCACCAAACAATAAGCTGACCTAATGCGACCTTGGAGAACGCGCTAACTTCACAGTTCCCTGAATGCAATATCCTCTCCAGTCAAAGGAAACTTCAGTGCACAAAGCTCCAAGCACTTCAAAACTGCAAACTCTTCGAGGCTCAACGACCAACTAGTGACCACAGAGCCAACAAATGCCTCTGATTCTACTAAAGAATGGGTAACAGCTGAGAACTTGAGAAAAATGTATGTGCCTCTCCAGAAGCTTAAGAAGCTGTGGCAGCTGATGACTTCTCAAGTTTTTCCTTTCCAATTTCTGCTCTTCTCTGCTCAGCATGCTGGGCAATACTATTAGCAAGAGCTTGATAATTGAGCTCGAGTGTCTGGGTGAGGTTCTCAAACCTCGATGGATCTGATAATTGTATCACTACAGGCAAATTCATTTTGAAAGGTTGGCATGTCAGACATCATCAACAACAACAAAAACAATAAGAGTAAATATCATTTTTGGTCCTCAACAAATTTCACGATGCACGCTTTAGTTCCTATCAAATAAAAAACTTATTCGTGGTCCCTAAGAAATTCAAAATGGACCCATTTAATTGAAATCGTGGTACTTTACAAATTCAAAAAAGACCCACATTAGTCCCTCAAAAGGACTAAAATGGTGGATCCATTTTGAATTTCTTAGGGACCCCGAATAGCTTTTTCATTTGTTAGGGACTAAAGCGGGCATCGTAAAATTTGCTGAGGACCGAAAAGGATATTTACTCAAACAATAATGATGATGGCAATGAAGAACCTCAAACATTTTTTAGCTTACCTTTGACTGTATCCACAAAGAAAACAAAAGGATCCACCTCGTCAATTGGGGACTGCAACTCTTCATCATCACTATAGTCATCATCCGAATCGTCATCATACTCATCATTGGGTCGGAATGACCTTGCCTGTCAGCAACAGATGCAGAATGAAAATAAAATTATGAGATTCAAAAATCAATCATAGCTGAAGGCAAAATAATAATAAAAATATAATTATAGGACGAAATTTACACATTGTGTTTGGAAGGAGAAGGGAAAAAACTTTTGACCTTCAAAAAATAAATTTGAAACAATGGGACCATATTTCTGAAAACTAGACTGGACAAGCCAACTGGAAAACCAATAAACTGGATGGCATACTGACTGTTTAAGCCCAAATCAAACCAGCAACAAGTCAAAGAATTAGCTGGTTACTGCTGAAAATGGTTCATTTCTTCCACTGAACTAGTCAGTGAACCCAGTGTCGAAATGGACCCTCACTTTTACTAAGTGGACAGCATTTTAAGCAAAAGTGGTGGCATCGGGGATCAAAACCAACCCAACGCTACCACGATGCGTTGGCAGTAGCTGTAGCAAGAGACCGATGTGCATTGATGACCACGGTAACACATTATTTAATTTAACAGTATACTGAATGACTGAAATGTAACTATCTTAACATTAATCAATAAAATATTTACACAAAACAACAACAATAAAAAAAAAAATTATTTTAAGATTCAATATTAAAAAATAAAAAAAAATGTTAAACCTTAAGATTTTCATACGTTCTCTACACTTACAATGTTATTTAAAACTGAGATTCATAAAAAATTAAATTATAATTAGGCCACTTAACCATGGACACCTTTCTAATTCAATGACCGGTGCAGTTTTCAGAACCTTGAATCAGACATAATAAATAATGATAAAATTAAATTAGTCGGAAATCAGCTCTTTCAGTATCAAAAAAAATAAAAAATAAAAATCGCGACAAAGATGATGACCTGAGCAAATTATCAGCAACTAAAATTTCCAATTTCAGCCCATACACACATACTATTAAATTCCTTCAGCGCATGAAGACTTGAAAAAGTAACTATCCTAGACTAGATTCAACGTATATATGCATGCAAATGTTTTTTAGGTCTTCATATTCACACCTGTTCAGCCAACTTTCTAAGTGAGATAGCATCAACTTCATCTCCATCATCAGCATCAGCTCCCATTTCCTTGTCAAAACCATTGCCATCCTCATCTTCGTCATCAGTTGGAAAACCATCCATATCATCATCATCTTCAGCTTCTTCCTCTTTCGCAGCTTCTTCACAGTGAGTAAAATAGAGTGAAAAATTAGGCACTCACAAAACAAAACTAATTTTGGCATGACTGAGCAAGAAAGATATAAGGGAAGTCAATCTACTCTTCATGAATATATGATTGTCACATCTCAAAGTTAGAGACAAAGCAGAAATACAGACCTGCAACTTGATCCTTGTAGGAAACAAGAAGGTCAAGGGTGGCACGGAATACCCGGCCTAAAGCCTCCCCTGGCAATTGATCAGCAGGGAGTGCCAGTAACGATGTTAAACCAAGGCAGCACACTTTCTTATCATGTTCCCTGCATACAGATTGTTAGTTTACTATAATAAGACCTTCAAATTGCCATGCACAATGACTTCTATTGTTGTATGGAAGCAAAGTATGGAGATACGAAGTAAAGCAGAATAGGGGGACAATGAAAGAGGGGAGAAAAGAACAGACCTTTTAAAATTAGCACGCGCACCACTCTTCCTGACTTGTTGCAGCAAATGAAACCAAAGATGGAAGATTTCTGATGCCATGCCTAACTTTTGTAATATGCTGAGAGTCAGTGCTGCATTGTAGTAAAGAGCATCTGCAATCTGAAAAAACTATCTCCTCTTAGATGGAATTACTTTATGATGTCTTTTCCTGTCTGACAAATAATCTTTGGGAACTTGACAAATGGTGTATAAACTAAACTCATTGGGGTCAATCAGAAAAGGTCTCAAATCTGTTAAAAGAAAATCTTTACATTTACTTTCTTCTTTTTTAAATCAACTAGAAATTATAGCACCCAAGGAAATGTCATCCATGTTTATGAATTATAAGGATTAAGTGTTTGCACAGAAAACTACATACAAAATTATACACATCTAACTTTTATAATCCATCAAAAATTGGAAGCTCAAAATATATCATGCAACCCCAAACTGGAATTATTCTGTGTGAAGCTTTGATTTATCGAAGTTCCAGAATACAAGTGTTTTAAATAAACGGTATTGAAAATGGACCCCAGCAAATCCAGTTATTGATCATGTCAAAACGTTATAAAGAAGGAAGCAATAAAAGCCAATTTCCTGACAATTTCATTCATTCATGTAGGTTTGATTGTAACAACCCCTTACCACTTGCATAAAAAGGCATTTCAAATATGATTTTTCAGTTCGATGCAAGCGCTCAACCGTAATTCTGAGATACGGTTCAACCCAGTGATCCACCTGTCCTCGGCAATTCTGGAAGACAACTTCAATAAGCTTTGGAGCTGGCACAACATCATTGTCCTCAATACTTTTATCCGTCATAATCTGCAACATGATATACAAATAACAGAGACATAAGTAATAACACGGAAAAAATAATAACAATCAATATCAATCACCAAGCCTCAAACACACAGGTAGCGGCTCAAGTAATACTGTAAAAGTAACTCACAGATGAAATCATATTCCATAGACTCTGTTGATAATCAGGTTCTTTGCAAGTAAGGAAATGAGCAGTTCCCCTTGAAATATAGTTGTCCAGAGGAACCAAAATATCTGCAGAAGTTTAAAACTTAACAAATAAATATGTACCACAATGAGATTATGTAGAGGAAGAAAAATCTCAAAACAGACCAAAGACATCATTAATTATTTATTTTCTCTATTCTGTGAGCCATTACTACCAAGGTTTAAAGAAAAGGGAGAAAATATTGGGATACACTCGACAAATAAGACTGAAAAGAGTAATACAACAACCCAAAGAGGGGAAGGTACTCATCCAATAGCCCCAGTATTTTGGGATCTTGTCAATAATGGGATCCTAAAAGCAAGTAGCCTGAGAATTAACACTTAAAAAAGCCCCCAAGTAAACATAAGGATGACAGAATATGCATTTATAGCTTGAAAAAAGGAAATATTAAAAAGGAAAGAAAAATACAAAATTTTAGAAGTGAACGGGCTTGGTAAATGCACATACTTTAATGTAGTGATTGGAAACTAGGGGAGATAGCTTATCTCACTATTCGACCAGAAATTGCCCACGTTCTTTCTATGGCTCGTTTCTTTATTAAATGATGTTTCTAAGCTGATCATAATTGTGCTTATCTTCAGGTTAAGTCTTGAGACACAAACTTATATCTAGCTTTAATATCAATTAAAAAAATCCACAAATTATCTAAACTAGGTACTTCGACACAAGCAGAGCAAAAAAATAGTCAAAATGTAGTTAAGCACCATACTTGGAAAGAAATCAATTGCCCAATCTGCCAGTGCTTCTATCATCAACGGCCAAAGACTCCACATATCCAATGATATTGTTGGAGAGAAAAAAGTCATATATGATACAATCTCCAAAACTTCTTCAAAAACCTCTGTAAGCATGCATAGAAGAAAATGGAAATAAGCCAGAAAACCCAATTGAAATTAAAATTTACAAACCATAGTCTTCATACCACATCTAATAACACAAATACTAACACACCCCACATCAAAAAACCCAAGCAGTTAAAGGTACAAATTAGACAAGCTTGACCTGTTTTCAGCGTCACATTTTTTGACACAAATCAAAGCATACTACGGAGTACGGACATATTAAAGCTAAAAGGAAAACAACTGACAACAATTCTTCTTACAATCAAGAATGACATGCAACCATCCTAACGTGAAAGGGAAACATCACTGGAAAAGGAAAAGAAAGAAAAACCACACCCAATTGCCAAAGCAAAAAATATAATCTCACAAATTTGGCGTAACAGCCAGTATATTAGACTTTGTAGACCAGAATGGCTGAAAAAGAACAAGGTGTAGCTATTTTCGTTCTTTAGACTACATTCAAGAGGGGATACTCATTTTTTCTCTCTTCTTTTGGTCTCTTCATATATTCTTCCACTCTAGTTTGCTTCCCGTATATGCTGGGTGTGTCCCCAATCATTAGACCAATTTTCTATTTGCTTTGATAGGCTAGATAGAATTAAAGAGGCAAATCATTTTTGTGGCAATGTGCAATCTACACAATGCTGTTGTACATTTGGTTAGAGTGCAACTCTTACATTTTTAAGAAGGTTTCTTTGGTACGAATAGCAGTTGGTTTGAGATTAAGATTAGTCATTTGGCTTCTATTTGGTAGAAAGCACACAGTCATTTTAAGGGGTTTCCTCTAACTGACATGCTAAGAGATACGGTAGCCTTGTTCCATTCATGTTTCCTTTTTTCTTTGTTGTTTGTGTTTTCCTTTTACTTTTAAGGAGGATCCCTGCTCCAATTTTTTTGCCAATAAACCGACGCAAACAGACGCAAAAAACCAAAAATAAAAATAAAAATAGAAGCATAATGTATGCACGCAACAGACGCAAACACAAAATAACAAGGGGTACAAACTTGAAACGGGTAAACATGATTCAAAGGGGAAATTACTTTTTTTTTTAAAGAAATTTTTCATTAGGATTAAGAAAATTACAAGGAAATTGGATGATAGGGATCCTTCATATCAAAAGAGAATAAAAGAAACAAAAAAAAACAAAGAGGGAGGGCAGAAGTACCTTGACCATCGGTTGTTAACATTCTACGCATTATGGGAAGCAAAGTTGGCTCAATTTGAACAAAAAGGTGAGGAAGCCTGCTCACTGATTCAAGGATTGTGCTAATAGCACGTAAACAACCAACTGCAGCCAGAGCACCCGGATCATCAGCTTCATCATCAGCTTCTGCAGTGTTCATACACCTCCAAAATGCAGCTGCCTGTTGTCAAAAAAAGTAAAACAAACGTTAATTTACAGAAAAATACTAGCTCCCGACCAGGCACAAGTTTCTTGATAGATACAAACGGGAAAAAAAATATTACCAAATTTTGGCACAGCCCAATTGCATAAGGTGCCATCTCTTCCCCAAACTTGTCCACAATCGTCTCCAAAGTAAATACAAGGTCCTCATTCTCAACCTCATTCATAAGTTTGAAAAACTCTGGATAAAATTACATTCGGATAAACTTATTCACCAAGTCAAATAATAATTCTGAAGTGAAGATAAAATTTTCACACACGTACCATCAAGGAGTTGAGGAAGAATAGGACGGATTTCATTCAAATCTGCATCAACAAGGAATGAAAAAAATAAGCATAAACAATATTAATCAGATAAAAAAATTACTTAAATACAATTACAAAAAGTAAAAAACACCTTTGCAAGCTTCAATGAAAGATCGCAAAGCAAAAACAGAATCAACCCGCACAGGAAGTTCAGGATCTTGCATTCTGGATACAACACACTGCAATGCCTTCCGGAAATTGTTTTGATCTGAGAAGTTGATATGGGCATATTGTCCTGCAACCCATGCTGCCTGTTTTTCAAAGGAAAATGAAAGTATGGCTAAATTCTTAAGAATAAAGAAATGACATTTCCATTATCTACAACTAAAACTCAAATTAGCTTACATGAAATCAAATCAAAATATTCAATTGGAAAATAATGCTTTGTTTAGTTAGAGTGAAGTGAATGGTATAGAAAGGAAATTCCGATTCCTTTGAATCACTCATTTTACCAATAGGTAAAGGAAGGGATTGGGATAGGTTCTATTTCAATGAGGCTACCACAAACTTTGAAGGATTGCAAGTTAAGTCGGAATGGGATAGATCAACATTTTGGGATCAACTTACATTGCAGCCAATACATTTCATATTTGCATCATATTTGGCTCAAATACTAGAGCTCTAAATTATAAAATTAAATAACACCAAGGTTATCAAATTGCAATTCAAATTGTGAATGGCCATACTAATTTTTGAATAGTG
The DNA here is from genome assembly GCA_032173675.1 of Gastrolobium villosum. Classification (NCBI taxonomy): domain Eukaryota; kingdom Viridiplantae; phylum Streptophyta; class Magnoliopsida; order Fabales; family Fabaceae; genus Gastrolobium; species Gastrolobium villosum. The sequence continues at coordinate 122,543 of JAVKPL010003014.1, forward strand.
AATGTAAATTGTATTGAATCATAAGATTCAGATGCACAATTAAAAATAGCTTGAAATATGTTGGGTGATGCTACGTTAATGATTTTATATATCTCAACACGCTCCCTCACACGAGAGCCCACTGGGCTTGAAGGGTGGACAATGCACAGGCCCACCTACCTATGCGAACAAAAAAATTCCACTTGAAAGAAAATAGGGGGCGGCGAGGATCGAACCCGGGACACGAGGCTCTGATACCATGTAAAGAACCAATTCAACCCAAAAGCTTAAGCTGTTGTGTGAGGCTACATTAATGATTTTATATAAATTATGTAGAATGCTCCATGTAATAATTTTAAACTAAGAATTGACAAAACAAATTAAAAATAAGCCTGACGAAACCCAAAAAAAAAAATGCTACAGCCAAATAAAAATGCATACAGAGTGAGCGAGCAAGTAACTATGTAAAGCCTCCATTTGAGAAGAATGAAAACAGAGCAATGGAAAAACTAAATATGATGCATAGTGTGTATGAAACCCTTGTTTCAAAATAATGAAAACAGGGCAACGAAATTCTCAAATAGGGAGCACTCAGTAGCATTTCATTAGTTCCTTTTCATTTAACTATATAAACTTATTTTATTTTTTCAATTACTTTTATGAGAATTGATGAAAGAAAAGCAAAAAAAAATAATTAATGAATCATGGATTCATATGCTGATATGGAATTGATTCATGCATGTATCGTACAACTCAAAGTCATCTCTAATTCATGACATGATAAAAATCGATGGCTTGTCGAATTGTGTGATTCAAATTATGAGTCATGCAATTCTCATAACTATGAATAACACAAATCTTTTGTTTTATGGGCTGGCAAGGAGGGGTTTGGGTATCTTTCATGAGATTGTAGGTTTAAATTTCATGTCACCAATGTACAATTGTGAATATAAGAGGAAGAAGCATTACACCAACCATGCCAAGAAAAGGATTTTATTGTGCTCTTGAAGAAGCTTCTTAGTTCAATTAAACAGGATTGTTTAACTTCTAACAAAGTAAAGATAAATGAGAATATAAGCAAATTAGAAATCACGAATTGTGCAATTCTAAGAACTATGAATAACACAGATTTTTTTCTTTTTTGGGCTAGCAGTGGGGGTTTGGGTAGCTAACATGTGATTGTAGATTTAAATTACCATGCCACCAATGTACCAAAACAAATCCTTTCTTTCATTTTATACTAAACTACAAGGGTAATATTTTTCTTATGTTGCATAAGAAAAGTACTATCTGCTACACTCACATTTTTCAAATGGGTCCTACAAAAAAAAAAAATCTCACGTCCGACTCTTTTCTCTCTCCTATCTATTGTTTGGGTAGGAGATAATATTTTTCTAATGTAACATAAGAAAAGTATTACCCAAACTACAAAAATGAAGAGGCAATCACACTCATTCGCCTTTTTCAATCTTGAGCTAAAAACTTCCCCTCTTCCATTCCTTTCTTTCAAATGAAATCAATATTCAAGAGGAGGACACATTACACCAATCATGCCGTGAAAAGAATTTCATTGTGCTCTTGAAGAAGCTTAAAGGAAAGTAAGCGAAAAAGGGAGAAAATGTGAGAGGATATATAGAGAGAGCTTCTGAGAATTCTCTTGTATTATTGACTTGAATGATTATGAATACAGTGAGTCCTATATAGAGGAGTAGGAAACTAGGAAAACAAGCCAAGAGTCCAGTTACTGTTGCAACTGAAGCAAAGGCAAGCCAGCTCAGTAAAACCAAAGCAAACAGACTCTTAACAAACCTGTAACTACTCAGCAGCTTAACAGCTGGAGTAGAAAAGGCTAGTCTAAACACTAGTACATCAGATACAGACCCTGAGCTGTCCAGTTGCAGGAGATACACACACATATCAACATTACATATACTGGTATAGAAATACAGCACAATGTAAAGGTATACATATACTCTAATAAAGCATCTTGCCTTCAATTAAACAGGATTGTTTAATTTTTACATAAAGATAACTGAGAATAAAACAAATTTGAAATGGTGCATGACTGCGTGCAACTAAAAGTTTTACAGAGAATATACATAAATCAATCAGATATTGTCAATATCTCTGCTTCAATCTAAGAATCAACCAAGAATTTGAAAGTGCATGGAGACTGGAGAGCAACAGAAAATTGGAGCCTTAATAGTTGGAGTTCACTCCAGGTTATTAGAAACTAATCTCTCCCAATTTTTTAAGATCTTTTACTTCCAGAACATTTGATCAGATATGCAAATTAATATTAGGATGTGATTTTAGTATGGTATTTTGCAGATTTTGGCATATTAAAAACATCCTTAATACTCCCAAATGAAGGAGAAAAGGGAAGAAAGTGAATCTAGCAAACATGGGGATCAATGGACATAAAAACTAGAATAAGAAAACATACCTTAGCTCTAAGATGGCCAACAGGACTGCTGAACTCAGGAAAGACATGTTGCACTAACATTCGCTCAAGTTCAGATTTGTACGGTTCAGTCTGCTTCAGTTTGTCACAAAGTGCCCCAATAGCAAGAAGAGCACCATCTTTCTGTCTATAGGGCTTGTGTTCTATAGAAGCTTCATCATACCTAGCACAGCAAAAACCTGAATATTGCACCCAACTATAAATTCCTTCATTCTAACAATAAGCAAAATATTACCTTCTGAAAACTTCAACTACGAATTGAATAAACTTTTGAAGATTTTCTTTCCCACGTTTTCGAACCAACTCACTCACAAAATCCATGGAAGCAGTTCTAGGACTATACAAATCTTCAATAATGTCTGTAATAAAGAATGAGAAGCCATAAGCAATCCCAATTCAATTCGGTGAAATACTGTTTCCTTGTTTACACACCAATAAAACTTACCATAGCCTTTCCTTACATATTCATGTGGATCTTCATCCCAAAGCTTTTGATCATTATCATTAAAGCACATAAGGGGGAAAACTATTTCAAAAAGAAGGACATCAAGCCGAGGTTGCAGCAGTGTATACATATTATTCCTTGAAATACTGCATATGTTAAAAAAGTTGAGAGAAAGAATTAATACGAGGAAACTAAGCAATCACAAATAAAAGCATTCAACATAACAACTCATATTCTCGATTTGAATATGCCCTAACTCTCCGGACAACATAAACTTGTTCCAGTGTCTGATTTGAAATTTAGAAATCAAATAGATACATCAATAGTAACATCTATAGCAGAAATGCACTGACGTCAAGCGTGGGGTCTTTGTTTTCCTAGTATTAGTGATAGCAACATAGCATCTTGACCACATGATCATAGATGCTCTAATCTACTACATGTCAAGCACCTACTCCACCTTTAGTTGCTAAACAGGAACCTAAAAAACACATAAGCATATGAATGGACATAAGCAGTTAAGCACCTTTACCACCACCCCTCTCCTGCAACAAAAAACCCACCCTCCCAAGTTATATCAAAACTAATAGGGTTATGCTGCAAGCATAAGCTTAAAGATCAAATCATCTCAGAATTTTGGTTTAGTTTTGGCTTTGGGGTTGATTGTATAAATCATAACTTTTCTAGATCACTATTATTTAGGTTTACACGCATTAGTAAGTTGTAACCACAATTGGTTTTAATTTCAGGCATTTGGGTATTTAAATAAATTTCACAGTATTTAAATTTCTTTTGGTAGACCAGACCTTGACAGTTATTGGGCTTATGTTTTAACCGTTCTTAAATTTAGCCCAAATACTTAACAGACAATACCTGGGGGATAACTTGTGAGGTCTACTTGAACCCCTCCAATGCGCAACCTTGCTACACCACAACCTTTTTATTGCCCAGACTCCCATTACACTGAGCAACGCGCTATTGCTATATACTTTATTGTGACACACAGATTAAAGACTACAGGTGATTCCTACAGAATCCTAGGTGGGAATTTTCTTCTTCTCAGTCTTCTTTCATGTTAAATAGATCATCTACACCTACAGAGATCTGAGTTCCTTTAGCAAACATCATTAAAAATTCATGCAATCAAAAATCCAGATGATTCTTCCTTCAATTTAACCTGGAACCCATAAGATTATATCATATGTCAAAATCAATATATCTGGCGCTTCATCTGATTCTAGTGCACCTCATTCCAGGTTTTAAATAGGTTGAAACAGAAATTTTCAAATTTTCAAGGATTATGTACACATGTAATGTCACAATTAGTCTTTCTGCCTTGGCACTCTTAGTTTTAATCATTGGTTATATATATATATATATATGGGTAAAGTGTGTGTCATTTTAAAGGATGTAAAGTTGTGTCATTTTAAGAGAGAGAAAGAGATAGATAAAGGAGGAGAGAGAGTTGACAAAAAAAAATAAAAGGTGTGGGTCCCACTTCTTTGTGAGAGTGAAAGGATATAAGTTGTGTCATTTAAAATGATATACATTTTTCCCTATATATATATATATATATATATAAACCTGCTGTTTTTTACTCAACATCCAGCATATAAAAGATACATCACATTCTACATGTTCAAAACAAAAATAAACAAATAAAAGAAAGAAACATAAAGCAAATAAACTAGCTGTTCTTTTTCCCTTAGGTCCAAGTCTGGGCATTCATGAAAAATACATATAAAACGAGGTATCTAAATCATATCCATTTTTATATAAAAGTAAAACATATTAAAATCATATCCATATATAAGTCCTGTCTTTGTATAAGAGTAATAGACATTAGTTCTCCCCTCTTTAATCTCCGTTTTTGCCAAGTAGATCAATATCCAGAACTTTGATATAAACACTGGTTAGCATTATTTAACATCTATATGTACGAAATAGATAATTGAATTCGTCCAATTTGCATAATGCAATTTTTCTCCCAAACTCCTCATAGCCAGCATCTAAACTACCACATATTCTATGAGAAGACAGTGACAAAGAATAGGATGAAGTATTTGTCATCAGATGGAAGCAAACCATATATACATTTGTTTATGGTACCTTCCATGGCTTTTAAAATGATGGGTCAACATATAAAGTACTGTGAATGGGACATTTATACCAGGGAAACAGCCAAACTAATCAGAAAATATTTCTATCCTAAAAATCTATTTGCATCATCATTTAGCTGCTATGGATAGCCCAGTGAGCTTTTAACACATAAAATTAGCTGAACAAAACATGTATAACCCTACATAAATCAGAATTTATAGCATGTAGTTAATGAAAGGAAGCTAAAATACGATGTGATTCCATGACATGGAATAACATTGCAAATGATTCCATCCACCTGTTGCTTAGATATTGAAGAATCAGGTTGATAACTCTGTCAGGTAAATAGCCCCCAACACGAATGACATTTAACAGATTTAAGTGACACTCTAAAATCCTCCCTGCATAATGCTTCTGAAACATTTGAGCAAAGGCTCTGTTTTCAGGGTTTTGCAGCTTCAAGTCTCCAAAACTGTAAAAAGGCAATTTAAGCAACCATAGAAATTCAGAATCAATCAGTCATGCAGCAGCAATGCTCATATTTATTAACTAAATTAATCCACAACTCCAACATACCGAGTGTAGAGCCTATTTAGAATGTGAACCGTCCATTTCTTGACCTTCCACCAGCCCCATGATTTTCTAAGCTCAGGATCAACAGACTGACCTTCAGATGGAACAGGCCTCTCCAATACATTTAAAAAAAGCATCATCCAAGCATTGAAGATATTTTGATCAAACAACAGCTTTGGAATCTCCAACTGAATAAACTCAACAATAAACCCAGAATTGCACTAGTCAATTATGTGAACTTGAGTGGAGGAAAGAATCAAAATAAGTCAAGCAACTAACAATGCGATCTCAATTGTAAAAGAGGCTCTCTGCTTTCTTTCATTTACTAACAGCAAGTTTCAACCAAGACAGAAGAAACTAACATCAAGGCAAAGATTATTTAAATACACAACACATTATCAAGATTACGATTAGGATTTACATAGACAGTAAAGTTCTTCTTTTTTGTTTTTCATGCCATAAACCTTTCTGTATATTTGATATGAAAGAGAACATTCACTGCTACACAAACTACACTATTAAGAACATGTTACTGAAGATATAAACATCCCAAGATAACTTTCTATTCTTTGTTTATTGAGATTTAATATCAGGAAGGAGAAAAGGGACTTCAACCAAAGAGCAGGGAAACATAAAGCGATATAACCACATTGGGTAAAAAAGGAATACATGCTACACAGTAAATAATTATAATCACAGGTTATTAAAAATGACTTGTCAATAAATGCAACATGCATCTTGAACAAGGTATGATCTACATTTAAGAAATACACATGAGGAGAGAAAGCATACATATATGGAGGACCAGAATATTTTACAGATAAGCTTGATTAAGTCTGCTATTTCAAGTGATGGATTAACAATCTGGACAAGCCTGTTAAATATGCTGAGAAGGTGAGGAAATGTCTCCTCAACAATGCGATAAACCGGTGTCCTCTCTTCATCTGACTTGAACCTGAAAAGATAAAATAAGAAAGTTTATGGAACTAACATATATGGGAAGAATCAAAAGTCAATAAGAGTACACCGTATAAGCTCTTGTCCAACATGATATCAAAATATATGGAAATAGAAACCTTCCACCATTTTGAGTCTTACTGATGCAGATAACAAAATAATCATACTGATTAAAACGTATGGGATGGGGTTTGAACCTTCCTTCTGAAACAATGTCAACTCCTGTCTTATTTTATTTTTTTCTTTACAGGCATTTGGAAACATCTCATTTTTTCTTGTTGCTTCCTAATCTTTCATTCATTTTCTTCAACAACTAAAAATAAACTTGAAATTATAACTCAAAAAATATTTACTGTTAATTATTGGTCCAATGTACTTTATTTTGTATTGAAAACCACAAGACAAATATATATATATAACAAGTGTATACCTTCAATAAAATGACCTAACCAAAACAGCACAACCGTATTCATAGACATTACAGTTGTAATATTAAAAAGAAAAAGAAACAAACAGGGACTTCCCTGGTTCAGAAAGCAAAGAGCTATGTCAAAAACATTGGACAACATTAGCAGCTAGTGAGAAAATTTAGAAATAAGAGATGACACTTGTGGGAATAATTTAGAAATCAAATTACTAAGAGCATGTGATAGATCCCAATTTGGAGACCTATCATGTCTTAATCTCTTACATTTTTTCTTGATTTGCCACTTATTTTTGTGAACTTATTGCCCAATTTAATTCGATTACCACTCTCTTTCCTAATATTCAGGCTAGAACAATTCAGTACGTATTTGGGCCGGTTATAGAGCAAATCATGCTTACATAGGACATATCAATCCCAAGCTCTCAACTCAATTGGACGAGATATGAGGACCCAGCAAGGAGAAGAAAGCCCAAAAGGAAGATTCCAGAGAAGCCAAATCAGCAACAAAATGAAAAAGGAGAAAAAGCATTTCCCACAAAAGAATGACAGCATGGAGGAGAGAGAGGGCAGTTGGAATCTTATGGTTACATAGAAAGTGGAATGAAAAAGTTAAAAAAAAAAAAAGGAAAGACACACCAAGAGGGGGACCACAAGCAAATGTGGTGCGTGTGAAGAGACATATAAAGGAAGAAAAACAAACAGAAAAAAGGAATTCGCCCATTATTCACCTCCTTCTCAACTTCATCTTCCTCACTATAATTCCTCCATAACCGCAAGCTCACTTATGCAACTTTTTAGAGGTGTATAAAAGAAGCAGAAACAGGAAAGTTTGGGCTCCCAACAACAACAAGCAAGTGGGCCCAGTATTAGTTGGGGTGTGTTCTGGCCCAAACAATAGCAGGAAGGGGGTAAGGGAGGGAAATAAGGATAAGGACTACACTACCCCCCAACCGAATGACAACGTGGAAAGTGGTGACAATGGGAATCAGTTAGAGGAGGAAGGATAAGAGGAGCATGGACAGCAGGGTGGTGTAGGCAGAGATTGAGACTTAAGGACCCTTGTGGGTATTGGGAGGGAGTGAAGCCTCTCTAATTGCTTCACGTTATCTTTATTGTTTTACACAGCTTGATTCTGTTGAGCTTTCCTTTATCTTTCTTTTCTGTCATTGTAGCTGAGACTTGAGTATCTGGGTGTGGTTTCTTTTTGTCAATATAATGGAGTTTGTTTCCTTTTCTTGTTGAGTATCTGTGTGTGGGTGTGTATCAATTGGTATCAGTGCTCCGATCTAGGAGCTCTGGGGGATGGTGTGGACGAGACAGATAGAACATCGCTTAGATTTGTTAGAGGAGGCGCTGCGTAGAGGTTGTGCTCGCCAAGAAGAAATTTCGCTGCGAATGGATGCAAATGAAGCTAGGCACCAAGAAGTGTTAACAAGGATGAACGCGAGTGAAAGAGGACTCACCGAGATCATTAGACGGTTGGATGAGATGGCAAGAGAACGAAGGAGCAGGTCCAGAGACGGGGATGATCATTCCGAGAACCATGATTACGATAATCAGGGTGAGAGGAATCAAAGGAGGGGTGGAGTGAACTTCCAGGTGGCTAGACGGTTGGAGGTGCCCCTGTTTTCCGGCGATGATGCGTTCGGTTGGATCAGTAAAGTGGAACGCTATTTCGCCGTCAATGGAGTGAACGAAGCGGAGAAGGTTAACTCAGTAATGGTGGTTTTGGAAGGGGAAGCTCTGAATTGGTTTCATTGGTGGGAGAGTAATAACCCTAATGCACCTTGGTTGAGGTTCAAACGCGAAGTACTGACGCGTTTTCAACCAGAGGCGTTGGAAAATCCATATCGTGCCTTGTATAATCTGAAGCAGGAGGGAAGCATGGCGGATTTCAGGGCTGAGTTCGAAAAAGTGGTAGGGGTGTTGCGTTTTGAAGACGAGGACTTACTCAAGGGAGCTTGGCTTAACGGAGTGAGGAGCAGCATCAGAGAAGAACTGATGATGTTGCCAACGTTGAATCTCGCGGAGATGGTGAAGTTCTCCATGAAGATGGAGAGAAGAAATCAAGCTTGGGCTGAGGAAGGGTTCGTGGCTGCTGGGAAGACGTGGGCTCAGGGACACACGAGCGTGGGCCAGCAAAATTGGTTGGGCCCAAATCAAAACAAAAATAGAGGGCCCAACAGTACCAACCCATCAGTTACGTTTAATACCCACCAAACCGCAGCTTACTCCCAAACCCAAACACGGAACCCTAATTCCCAAAACACGGTGATGGAGAACGCGAAGGGTGGATCGTCGTCTAAGGGATCTACGTCGGTCAACAACAACCGCGCGGTAGACAACACCGCTAGCCAAGGCCGTCGTCTTTCTCAGGCGGAGTGGCGCGACCGCCATGACAGGGGTCTTTGCTTTAAGTGCGAAGAACGGTGGAAACCAGGCCACAGATGTCGGGTTCCTCAACTCCATCTTCTTCTGGTAGATGACGATGACGAAGAAGCCGACGGGGAAGGTGACGGAGGTAAGGAAGCAACAGAAAAAATGGAGGAAGAGGAGCTGGAGAAAGCTCGACATCTTTCCCTAAATTCCTTGGTAGGGCTCACTTCAAACCAAAGCCTGAAGGTTTGGGGGGAGATCGCTGGACAAAGGGTGATAGTCATGGTGGATTGTGGTGCTTTAAGCAACTTCGTACGGAAAAACTTGGTGGAACAGCTAGGGTTGTTGGTGACGGAGACTTCGGAGTATAACGTGGCGGTGGGGGATGGTCACAAGGTGAAATGCCAGGGTGTTTGTAAAGGGGTCGAGCTCACAGTTCAATCAGCTCACATCACGCAAGATCTGTACCTGTTCGAGCTTGGTGGAGCTGACGTGGTGCTAGGGTTGGATTGGTTGACTCAACTTGGTGATATTAAGGCAAATTTCAAGGAGATGACCTTGAAGTTTGGGCAGGAGGGCACGGAGGTGTTGATTAGGGGTGATGCGGCTTTGTCAAGATCTGAGGTGTCTTTCAAGTCCATGGTGAAGGCTCTAACTGATCAAGGAGAGGGGTTTTTGTTGCGTACAGAGAAGGATGAAGTTCCACAGGAAACACTTCTGTGGCCAGGATTGTGGGAACTGATCCACGAATTTGATGATTTGTTTCAGTCAGCTGGCACTTTGCCTCCCCCAAGGTCTTGTGATCATTCAATCAACCTTAAACCAGGAAGTCAGGTGCCAAATCTCAGACCCTTCAGGTATCCTCATTATCAAAAAACAGAGATAGAGAATTTAATTTCGGAATTGTTATCTTTTGGGTGGATTCGCAACAGCACTAGTCCTTATTCTAGCCCAGTGATACTGGTGAAGAAAAAGGATGGAAGTTGGCGGGTTTGTGTTGATTATCGAGCGTTGAATAAATTTACAATACCGGATAAGTTTCCTATTCCGGTGGTGGAAGAATTGTTAGATGAGCTGGGAGGTATGAAGGTGTTTTCTAAATTGGATCTAAAGTCCGGTTACCACCAGATTCGCATGAGGGAGGAAGATATACCAAAAACGGCTTTCATAACACATGAAGGGCATTACGAATACTTAGTCATGCCTTTCGGCCTTACCAATGCTCCCTCTACCTTCCAAGCCTTGATGAATATGATTTTGAAGGGTTTCCTTCAGAAGTTCGTGCTGGTATTCTTGGATGACATCTTGATTTACAGCAAAACCATGGAGGAGCATGAGTTGCATTTGCGCAGGGTTTTTGAGGTCCTCAGGCATAATCAATTGGTGGTCAATCGGAAAAAGTGTTGTTTTGGAAGCAGTCATGTGGAGTATCTGGGGCATATCATCTCAGCTGAGGGTATTAGTGCTGATCCTAGTAAATTACAAGCAATGGCAGAGTGGCCAGCACCTAAAAACGTTAAGGGATTGAGAGGGTTCTTGGGGTTGACCGGCTATTATAGACGGTTCGTTAAGGATTACGGTAAGTTGGCCAAACCTTTGACGAATTTGCTGAAAAAAGATAGCTTCAAGTGGGATTTGGAGGCTGAAGCGGCTTTTGTTCTTTTAAAGCAGATGATGTGTTCCGTACCAGTTTTAGCTTTACCCGATTTTCAAAAAACATTTGTGGTTTGTACAGATGCTTCTGGCAAGGGTCTTGGTGCAGTGTTGATGCAAGCAAACCGTCCAGTGGCATACATAAGTCAAGGTTTTTCTCCAAGAGCCATGAGCAAGTCGGTGTATGAAAAGGAGTTGATGGCCATAGTGTTTGCTATACAGAAGTGGAAGCACTATTTATTGGGCCGACATTTCATCGTAAAAACCGATCAAAAGAGCCTCAAACACCTTCTGGATCAACGTCATTTGGGGGAAGACCAGCAAAAATGGCTTTGCAAACTCATTGGGTTTGATTTTGAAATCCAATATCAACCGGGTAAAGAAAATCTAGTGGCGGATGCCCTTTCCCGTCAAATGCAATTTGCAAGTTTTTCCCGGGTACAACTACCCGATTTGGATCAGTTGGATCAAGAGGTTCAACAAGATCCTAAGCTGCGTAAGTTGGTGCACGACCTTCTCATCAACAGGGATGCACATGTGGGTTTCCAGTTGGCAGGGGGTAGGTTATTCTATAAGGATCGGTTGGTTCTACCAAAGAACTCCAAGTTTATTATGCCACTGCTGGAAGAGTTCCATAATACAGGTATGGGTGGTCATTCCAGATTTTTTCGTACTTTCAAAAGATTGTCTGGGGTGGTTTACTGGGAAGGAATGAAAAAGTGCATCCAGGAGTTTGTCACGCATTGCACTACCTGTCAGCAAAACAAGTCTCAGAATCTTTCTCCTGCGGGATTATTGCAACCATTGCCTATTCCTACTAAGGTATGGTCCGATATCTCTATGGATTTTATAGGGGGTTTACCCAAAGCTTTAGGCTGGGATACTATCTTCGTGGTGGTAGACCGGTTTTCTAAGTACGCACACTTTCTCCTTCTCAAGCATCCTTATTCGGCCAAAGAAGTAGCTACCCTGTTCATTAAGGAGGTTGTTCGACTACATGGTTTCCCTTTGACAATCGTCTCAGATAGGGACAGGGTATTCATGAGTTCCTTTTGGTCTGAAATTTTTAAGTGTGCGGGTACAAAGTTACACTACTCAACAGCTTATCACCCGCAATCAAATGGGCAAACTGAGGTAGTTAATCGCTGCCTCGAAGTCTATTTACGCTGTATGTGCGGCCCTAAGCCAAAGGATTGGCCTAAATGGATCCATTGGGCGGAATATTGGTACAACACTACGTACAAGGACTCTACTGGGCTGACTCCTTTTAAAGTTTTGTACGGAGTGGACCCTCCTACTGTCCTGCGGGCTGATCCGGTGGTATCAGTGGTGGAAGAAGTTTCTCGGGCATTGGAGGAGAGAGATGCTTTGTTGAGAGAGTTGCAACACAATTTGGCCATGTCTCAGAATCGGATGATTAAACAAGCAAATAAGAACAGACGCGAGCTGTATTTCGAGGTGGGTGATTGGGTGTTCCTTAAACTACAACCTTATCGATTAAAATCTTTGGCTAGGCGGACTAATGAGAAGTTAAGCCCCAGGTTCTATGGTCCTTTTAAAGTTCTCCAGCGCATTGGCGAAGTAGCTTATAAGTTGCAATTGCCCGAGGATTGTAGAGTCCATCCAGTTTTCCACGTCTCCTTGCTCAAACCCGCGGTGGTGGACGTGCCTAATGTTCAACCACTTCCAGATTGTTTATCGGATAGCTGGGAGTTACAAGTGTTTCCTGAGGCAGTGTTGAGTTGGAGACATTCTTCCACTAATCAATTGGAAGTACTGCTCAAGTGGAGGAACCTTCCATCCTTCGAGAATTCGTGGGAAAGTTTTGATGTGATTCAACGTCAATTTCCTGATTTCCACCTTGAGGACAAGGTGCTTGAAATTGGGGGGAGTATTGTTACAAACCCATTAAAGGTGTATAAAAGAAGCAGAAACAGGAAAGTTTGGGCTCCCAACAACAACAAGCAAGTGGGCCCAGTAATAAGTGGGGTGTGTTCTGGCCCAAACAGTAGCAGGAATGTTGTAAGGGAGGGAAATAAGGATAAGGACTACACTACCCCCCAACCGAATGACAACGTGGAAAGTGGTGACGAAGGGAATCAGTTAGAGGAGGAAGGATAAGAGGAGCATGGACAGAGGGGTGTGGGTAACGAGTGATTGGGACTAAGGGACCCTTGTGGGTATTGGGAGAGAGTGAAGCCTCTCTATTTGCTTCACGTTATCTTTATTGCTTTACGTAGCTTTGATTCTGTTGAGTTTTCCTTAATTTCTTCTATCGTCCTTTTCTGTCATTGTGGCTGAGACTTGAGTTTTGGTTGTGGTTTCTTTTTGTCAATACAATGGAGTTTGTTTTCCTTTCTTGTTGAGAATCTGTGTGTGGGTGTGTATCAGTTATCTAATAAAAAAAGAAAAGGGAAAGGTACAAGGAAGGAATTTAGGCAAAAATGTTTACAGTTTTGGAACAATTAACCACTTGATTGGTTAATGATGCTCACAATAGTTAATGAGTAACCGCTTACGGACCTAATTAACCAATTAAATGTTTAAATGTTTCAAAACTATTTTTACTGAGAACTTCTTTTCGGTCCTTTTCCCTAAATATTACTGCTAATAGTCCAAATCATTAGGCTCATTAAAATTGCCAAAAAAGAAATGACGAAATAACAGATAATATAGTATAGAGTTTATTTTTATATATATATTTTTTTGGTAATATATTTATATTTTAAATAGAGGTATGTATGTGCACACATGAAGCATTACAATAACCACTCACGAGGGCATTTCCTAAAACCCCGGCAGCAAGAAATACAGGCTGAGCTACGTGGCAATAACCCATCAACCGAGGTATTGTAGGTATAATATCTCTGTGATTCACAACTCGCCAGCTATCTATAACTTTCTGCAAATGCAGGAGCAAAACTGTTAAGTGTTTTACAAATGTAAACAAGGAAACAAACAAATATACTTTTACCTAGCATATGACAACTAAGAAGATAAAATGGCTCTAAGTGAAAGATCATATATAGTCTGCCATGATTTTTCACCACATGCTTATTTGAATTTGTGCTTTAGGGGTATTCTCTTATACAATTGCCCGATTATTTGGTGTAAGCATGAATTGCTTGCGCATTTTAGAGATAATTCATAATGTTTGAAGAGGCTTTTTTTTTCTTGGTTTAACTTAGCATATACTCTCTGAAATGTCTGTTATGACTTATGAACCATACTAAAAGATCAGACACTACATTGTATGGATCATTACACATCTGCATTATTTTGAGCAAAGGATGATCCTCCATACACAAGCAGTATACTGTATCTCAAATGTCATGACTAATCATGAACAGCTGCAAATCCTGTGACTCAATTTTCAGAGCCATAGGTACTTTGAATAGGACAATTTTGCACATAATTTTCAGTATCATATTATAATAAAGGACATAATAGACATTCAATTAAATATAGCACGCAAGAAGGCAACACAAACAGCATCAATAAAATAATTATAATCTTTTCTGACCTTATTGTAAACTTCTGCAAATCTTTTGTTACCGACCCTAGGAGAACCAAAGTTATACATAGTAATAGAAATTGCTCCCCGCCTGGAACACAAAAAATAAAAAAATAAAACTGAATATTGTATGCAGTAGCTACCACAAATTTCAAATGGGGCACAAACATTGAGTAATATTTAGTTAAATTAATATGTAGGTCGGGTACTTGTTGAGAATTTAAGTCCTTATAGTTTAAAAATTATAAATGAGGCCCTATAGTTTAAAAAAAAAATTCAATAGGTCCCTTAATCTGGTCAGTTATTAGGTCCCTATAGATACTGTTACGATCCTACTCCAAAGTATGGGACTTGGAGTCCCACATCAAAAATATAAGGTTCTGGTGTGGGTTTTATATGGACTTTGGGCTCATGAGCTAACTTTCGGGGTGAGGCTCTCTCAAGGTTTGTATCAATTGGTATCAAAGCTTTTGATCTGGGAGCTCTGTGAACCATGGCCACGCTGAGAAGAAAGCTACAAAGAAGCAAAATTCCCAAGTTCTATGGAGACGGAGAAGATAATGAAGCTTGGCGATGAATAACCTATTTGGAACAATTTTTCCAGATAGAGAGAAGAATCAATGAAGGTGAGAGGTTGTTGGAAGCTGGGAGAGGGCCCAGAGGGGTTGCGTTCAATTGGTATCATAGTCTTCAACTATGTGTCCCGGTTGCAATCGAGCGGCGTGGGTCGTGAGTGATGACGCTGGCATTGCAGTGTTCGCCCAGGGCTAGTAAAAGACTAGCGCAAAGCCAGCCAACTTCGACGCCCAGGCTGCATAGCGTGGTGGAATGTTATGATCCTACTTCAAGGTATGGGATTTTGAGTCCTACATAAAAAACATAAGGTTCTTGTGTGAGGTTTATATGCGCTTTGGGCTCTCCTATCTCATGGGCTAGTTTTTGGGGTGAGGCTCTTCCAACATTCATATCAGATACCCATTCAATAAAGTTTTTGAAACTATACAAACCCATTTATAGTTTTTAATATATGGTCCTATTTAAAAAAACCCAAAAAAGCACAAGACCTCCCGCTTAATTTAACCTAAATGTTATGTTTCAAGTTGCAGACTAAATAGGGAGAAAATATAGCAAACAAAAAGGGTAAATAAGATCAGCAATTTTCATTGATAGCTATTCATACAGTTTCATGATAAAAATAGTTTCAGTTTAGGAACAATAACCACTTAACTCAAGTGATTAGTTAAGTCAATAAGTAGTCAATGACCACTCTTTGAGCATCATTAACAGGTGGAGTGGTTAGTTGTTCCTAAATTTAAAATGTTTACAAGAATTTCATTTTTTGTTATTTTGATAAAAGAAGAATTTAAGGTGAGAGTAGCAGAGATGAGACCGGCAGTAAGACCGGCAATGCTATATGGAGCGGAATGCTGGCCAGCACATAGGCAACATGAGCATAAGATGAGAGTAGCAGAGATGAGGATGTTAAGGTGGATGTGTGGTTACACAAGGATGGATAAGATAAGAAATGAAGATATTCGACGAAAGGTCGGAGTAGTACCGATAGCCGAGAAGATGAGAGAACATGGATTGAGGTGATTTGGGCACGTGATGAGAAAGCCCCTGGATGCTCCTGTAAGAACAGAAGTTTGCTACCAAGAGCTCAACACAAAAAGAGGCAGAGGTCGGCCGAAACTTACTTGGGGGAAGGTAGTAAAACAAGATTTAATGGAATGGGATATAGATTGGGGGACGGTCTGTCTTAGAACGGAATGGAGAAAAACTATTAGTATGATGGAGGGTTAAACCCGTTGTTATTCCTATGTTCCAGATGGTCCCTTTTTAGTCCTTTTCTCCTTCATTTCCCCCACTTCTTCTTGTGCCTTTCTTTTTTACTTTTATTTATTTATATATATATATATATATATATATATATATATATATTATTTTTATTATTTTTTTTCAACCGTTTTATATCTTTCATGTGGGTTCATCTACCACCGACCCCAATTAATATGGGATAAAGGTGATGTTGATGTTGATAAAAGAAGAATTTATTTAAAGAGAAAAATACAGAGAAAAAGAATTAGCATTCATCCAGAAAGCAAAACAAAAATAGAGAGAAAGGAAAAATAAAAAAATCACCTCAAAAGATCTA
Source organism: Gastrolobium villosum (assembly GCA_032173675.1). Classification (NCBI taxonomy): domain Eukaryota; kingdom Viridiplantae; phylum Streptophyta; class Magnoliopsida; order Fabales; family Fabaceae; genus Gastrolobium; species Gastrolobium villosum. The sequence continues at coordinate 139,186 of JAVKPL010003014.1, forward strand.
CTTCAACTCCTCTAAAATTGAGCAAGAGTCAACTAAGAAACTAAGAAAACTATTCTGATTGAAAAAGTATTACGCCAAGAAAAAATGAATTATGGTCAATGGTCAATCTTAGGGCAGACATAGAGTGACAGACGCATTGCTCTATGTTGTAAATAATTGTATTTGTTTATTTATTTATTATTCTAGAATCTTCTTTGGGTTTCGCCCATTAGGTTATTTAGTTTCTTTAAATAGAGAGCAATTGTATAGATGTAATATACAATTTAATCAATAAGATTATCTCTTTTTCAACTTGGTATTAGAGCTCTCGATCCTAATGGCTCTGCTTCCACAACAGCCGCCTTTAGAGCGGAATCCTATTTGTTTGCCTCTCACCGCCATTAGCCGCTACAGGAAATTTTTCGGAGACCTTTTGGACCAAGAGGACTATTGTTTGACTCTATTTTTTCCAGATCTATCAATTCATAGACGTTTTCCAAAAAAAAATAAAACATTGTTCATGTGTCACTGTTCATCGGTAATGTTCACTGGCAATGTTCATTGGGTACTGTTCACGCGCATTGTTCACGAGGTACTGTTCACGCAACAAAGAAAAACTGTTCCAGGATAGAACTGATCATTTTTCTTGTCTCCTCTTTCCAGATCTGTTTTTTTTTTCTATGGTCAGACATCATTTGGATTTGCGTTTGTATGATTTTCACCTCAACATTATGGTGGGTTCAAATGGTGCATCTTCGGAATTTATTTCTATTCACCGAGATGAGTTGGAGCGGATTCGGACTATGCTTGATTCTCTGAGTAAGCCATCTAGTACTAGTACTTTGGCTATGACTGGTATGAGCTCTACTACTCATTCTTTTTTTATTTCTTGTACTGATTTTAAACATTCTTGGATTATCGATTCTGATGCTACAGATCATATGGCTTCTTGTGCTGACTCCTTCCTTTCTTATAACCCTATTATTGGCATCCATACAATAGCCGTGGCTGATGACTCACATACATCAGTTGTGAGTTCTGGTAACATATTTACAGCCTTCCTTACATCTCCAAAATGTTCTTTATGTTCTCAAACTCTCCACTAATCTTCTTTCTATCCATAAAATTACCAAAGATTTGAATTGCGTTGTAACTTTCTTCCCTACTCACTGTCTTTTTTCAGGATCTCGCCACGGGGAAGACGATTGATGGTGCTAAGGAGAAAGGTGGGCTGTACTATTTGGAGCCAGAATCTTCTGCAAAGTATGCTAAGGATCACACCTTATTGACTCAGTCTCAGTCTATTACCGACTCTTTGATTTGGCTCCATCATAAACGCTTGGGGCTTTCTCCATTTCATTTGCTTAAGTCTTTATTTCTATCATTATTTTTGTCTAAGTCTGTTGAGTATTTTCATTGTGATGTTTGTCAGTTTGCTAAACACCATCTTGTCTCTTTTCCTTCTAGTACCATTAAAAGTGTTGAGCCTTTTGATCTTATTCATTCTGATGTTTGGGGTCCTTCTAAAGTTCCTCATGCTTTTGGTAATAAATGGTTTGTTTCTTCATTGATGATTGCACTTGTGTAACCTGGGTTTATTTAATGCATGAAAAATCTGAGGTACCACAGTTATTCTTCTGATTTTATAAAATGATTGAGACCCAATTTGGTAAAAGAATTAAAAGACTAAGGTCCGACAACGGTACCGAATATGTCAATCAGCGTCTTTCCAAATTCATCCAAGATCAGAGCATGATTCATGAATTTACTTGTGTGGACACCCCTCAACAAAATGGAGTTGCTAAGAGGAAGAATCGTCATCTTCTTGAAGTTGCTCGTGCCTTACTTTTTCAGAATCATGTACCCAAATGCTACTGGGGAGATGTCATTCTTACTACAGCTTTCTTAATCAACCGCTTGCCCTCTCGGGTCCTTGACAGTGTAAGTCTTATTCACTCAATGACTTCATTCTTTCCCTCTGTTCCCTCTATGTAGAGTCTTTGGCCACAAGTGTTTGGGTGTGTTGTCTTTGTCCACGTTCATAAACATCTTGGCAGTAAGTTGGATTCTAGGGCTCTCAAGTGTATCTTCCTTGGTTATGCCCCTGATAAAAAAGGCTACAAGTATTATCATCCTGCTAGTCGAAAATTCCGTCTCAATGGATGTCACATTTCATGAATCTGAGTCCTTTTTCCCAAGTCCTCATCTTCAGGGGAAGAACAGTTCTCCAGTAGATTCATCACCTTCTATCTTTGAGTATGAACCTTCAATGTCTTCTCCTACACCTCTTCCCCTTGTTTCTGATTCTTCTGTGTCTGACCTATCTGATGCACCGGAAATACAGAGGATTGTGACACCTGAGTTGGTATATCACAGGAGAAAGCAGTCCACACTGCTTTACCAGCAATCTCAATTGTCTGAACCACTGTTAAGTCCTGAATCTCCTGTTTCTGATCCTAATATTATTAATTCTCCTGTTTCTGAACCTAATATTTTTGCCTCTAATGATTTTCCTGTTGCTTCTGATAGCTTGCCCAGTACCTCTGATGACTAACCTATTGCCCGAAGAAAAGGGAAAAGATCTTATACCCAACACCTTATCTCTCATTTTGTCTCTTCCACTATCCTTTATGTGCAACACAAAAGCTTTATTTCAGTACTAGATTCTATCTTAATCCCAAAATCAGTACATGAAGCATTAAAAGATGAGAATTGGGCTCGAGCCATGCAAGACGAGATGAATGCCTTGGAGAAAAATAAAACATGGGAGGTTGTTGATAGACCTGATGGAAAGAAAGTAGTAGGGTGCACATGTGTTTATACTTTGAAATATAATCCTGATGGTACTCTGAGAGATATAAGGCTCGGTTAGTTGCCAAGGGTTACACTCAGACCTATGGCATTGATTATGAAGAAGATTTTGCCCCAGTTGCAAAGATGAATACTGTGAGAGCTTTGTTGTCCCTTACTGCCCATTACAATTGGGATATGAATCAATTTGATGTTAAGAATGATTTCTTTAATGGTGAGTTAGAAGAAAAAGTGTACATTGAAAATCCCACCTGGCTTTGGATCTGTGGAAGGAGGAAATAAAGTTTGCAGGTTAAAAAAAGCCGTGTATGGATTGAAACAGTCTCCCCGTGCCTGGTTTGGGAGATTTATTAAGGTTATGCTAGCCTTAGGATATAAACAGAGTCAAGGAAATCACACACTATTATTCAAGAACTCCCAAGAAGGGAAGCTAACTATGCTCCTTGTATATGTTGATGATGTAATGGTATTACGGAGAAACATTTTCTACAAGCACGACCTCTAAGTTTGAAATTAAAGATCTTGGGAGATTGAAATATTTCCTAGGGATAGAGGTAGCTCATTTGAAGGAAGAAATTTTTATAGCAAGAGGAAATTTGTCCTTGATCTTAAAAAAGCGGGAAAACTTGGGTGTAAACCCTCTATTACTCCTATTGAGCAGAATCACAAGATGGGTTATGAAGAGGAGAGTCCTCCCGTTGATAAAGGACAATATCAGCGGTTAGTTGAGAGACTGATATATTTGTACTGGTTCTTTACATGGTATCATTGGCTCTTTACAATTTGGCTCATACTAGACCAGATCTTGCTTATGCTGTTAGTATTGTAAGTCAGTTCATGCATAACCAAACGAAAAACACATGCAGGCGGTAGAGAGAATTCTTCAGTATCTTAAAGCCACTCCTGATAAAGAACTGTTGTTCCGGCATGATGAGAACCTCTCTTTAGAAGTTTATACCTATGCTGATTGTGCTGGATCCGTAACTGATCGTCGATTTACCACTGGTTATTGTATGTTTCTTTGTGGTAACCTAGTTACATGGAGGAGTAAAAAGTAGGACGTGATTGCCAGATCGAGTGCTGAGGCTGAATCTCGAGTTATGGCTCAAGGCGCTTGTGAACTATTGTGGTTAAGAATTATACTTGGTGATCTTAAAATAAGGTGTGAAGGACCTATGAAGCTGTTTTGTGATAATAAGTCTGCCATTTGTATAGCTCACAATTCAGTTCAACATGATCAGACTAAGCACATTGAGGTCGACCGCCATTTTATCAAAGAGAAGCTTAATAGCAAGTTGATCACCACTCCATACATCCCTTCTGGACGTCAATTAGCTAATATTCTAACAGAGAGACTTCCCTAAAAAAGGTTTCAAGAGCTTACTAGCAATCTGAAAATGATAAATATCTATTCCTCTCCCAGAAGGGGAATGTTGTAAATAATTGTATTTGTTTATTTGTTTATTTATTTATTATTCTAGAATCTTCTTTGGGCTTAGCCTTTTAGGTTATTTAGTCTCTTTAAATAGAGAGCAATTGTACAGATGTAATATACAATTTTATCAATAAGATTATCTCTTTTTCAACTCTATATTAGTCATATGTATTTAAAAATATGAATCTTCCTTTCTCTTTATCCCTGTTTTCTACCAAAAACAAAAAACAAAAAACAAAATCATGAAAACTGACAACAGACTATCGCAGAGATAAATCAAAATGGTAGGCACAAATAACTAGACACATTATATTTAACGTAATGACTACAGCGAACAGAAGAGAGTTAATTAATGTAAACAAAATATGACTTTGCCCGTAAATACAAGTACATGCACGCTCATTTGCATGAAAATAAGCACTCAAAAAAAACTATAAATGGAAGAAAAGCAACTAAGAGAGAAACAAAAAACATACTTAGCTAATTGATTGGATGAAAGTTCAAGAGCAAGCAAGGTTGCCAATGCACCACCCAAACTATGACCAGTCACATAAACATGCCATTTGTGGAGCGATTCAGAATGATCATCTCTGGCACAAAAGCAATAAACCATCTGTTTTTCAATATGAAATCAAGTTTTGAGATGTAATATTGACAGTGACATGTAAAAACACAAATGAATTTGATATACGTTCAATGACAGTACTTTATAGCATTATGAGGAAAGTTTATGCCTAATTATACATATCAGCATATGCAGAAAGCGAAGATAATTGAAATATCGATCCAATAGGTAATATGAGAGTATGAGACCATCACTGCTTTCTCCGGGAGAAAAATAATGGTAAATATTGAATTTCCTGTTTCATTTAACAACTAGAATGGTTAGTTGTCACAATTGCAACTATTCAATTACTAGAACAGGGATATTTAATTTGTTACATAATTCACAAAAAACACACAATGACTCAAACTAAAAGCTTAAACGTGGAAAGCAAAGGAATTTTCATTCAAATATTCTAAGAACTGCAGCATATTTCTAAGGCAAAGCTTGGTGCAATAAAATTTCTTCAGGAGTACAACTTACACATAACCAATTGCAAGTCGAATTAGAGAAATGATCCTGATCCTTACTGAATCGTATGCACTTAGAAAACCACTGTGAACCTGCAATAATTTCGGCACCGTCAATAACTGAGGAATATCTGTTCTTGTAGCCTTCTAGACATCTTCTTAACATGTCTGATTGATAACTTAAGGCATTAGGTGAGAATTAATTATTTTATATCTCTCTAACACTGATATGTATAAACTTGCCAGCAATTAACTTACTTGAACCTCTTGCTTGAAATCTCCACCTATCCTCTCAGGATTCAACCTATGGAAGTCATAGCAAAGTCAGTTATGGAATAAAATCGTCCGGTGAAATCAAAAAGCATTTTAAATTAATCCCTAAATTAATTATGATTTGGAACAGCACCAATGGATATAGCTTTAGTGGCCCTTAAGATGCATAAACTCAATAACTGACATGACAAGAAAAGAGACATTTCTCAATACCTTTTTGAAATAATAATAAGCTCAATAACAAAAACAAAAAACAATGATGATGTACTTTTTCAACATATAAATAAAATAAAATATCTTGCCACTGTCCCTAGAAGAAGAATCTATTACTTTTTATATTTTCCCCCTTTTTTAAATCTTTTTTATTTCTTCTATTTTTTTTTTTTTTTTGCCAATTATTTTGTTTCAAAATCATAAAAAATGTCATACAAAAATCAAGCAGCATCTAACCTAATTACATTTATCAAATATCATACAGGCACAATTTCTCACTAGATTAATAATATATCAAATTGGTGAGATTCTAGAACAAAAATGTTAGATATAATGAACTGCGAGTACAAACCACACTTTTCATAGCTAAAATTAAACTGAAGCACTAAACAAGTCACAACTAGGTTAGAAATGAATGGTTACCCGGCTGGGACAAGCATTAAATCAGTTCTTAAGTCTTTCCACTGAGACTGAAAAATCAAAAGTATAATCATTTTTAAGTCAAACCAGAATCAGTACTGCACCTAAAAGAACAAGAAGAATATGAATTACCTGTTCTGTTCCCCTAAAAGCAACCACTAACCTTCTTCGCACAGAATCACGCCAAATTGCAACCTGAAAGCTCTAATGATTTAGATAAAATAGAAAGCAGTGCATGGTATAAGATATCGGCATTATATCACAAATAGTATTTGGGATGATATACTGCCGATTTCAAATTAAAAATAAAAATAAAATAACAAATAGAGAAGTGGACTTATTGAAGAGGATATAACAAAACACCTGTGTGTCTGTGGAGGCATTATCTAGGAAACATAATTTTTCAAACTCAGACTTAATGAAACTAGGATGGCCCAGTGAAGTGGCTAGCATTGCCCAAGCCTCTACGGCAGTTTCGGCAGTCGAAAAAAGTGCTCTCATCTCTTCAGCTTTTTTATCATCCAACACTGATCCATTCTGTGAGCTAGGAAACTTTTGAATAATAGAATATTGTATGTCACTGCCCCCTACTTTGGTAGAATCTTTTTTGATTTTCTTCTCTTCTGAAGAACGGCCTTCATTTTTCATTTTGGAAACCGTTGCAGTCAAAAGCATTAAACCTCCTAAAATTGAATCAGTCTGCCTCATCAAGTTCTGCGTTGCTTTTTTGACCTCAGGAATTGAAAATTGAATTGCAGCAATGGCAGGTAGGTTGCTTGTTTTATCATCTGTGCCATCAGGTATTGCAAGACCAGATTGAATATAAATAGCTTCTGCATTATTTTGTGATTGTGAACCAATTTTGTTTAGAAAGTCCAATCCGTCCCACTTTAATTTCTCAGGCACAGAGAGACCTAGCTTCTGAACAATGTTATCATTTATAACATTAGCAAAATTCCTCCAAAAAAGTTGATTTGACAGCTCTTTCTCGTTAACTTGTGTCACTGGCTCAGAAGCAGGGCCATTGTCAGTATCACTATCATCCTTGTGAAACTCCTTCACGTTTCTCTGCTCACTGCAAGCTTCATTAGAGGCTTCTGAACTACCAGCCTTGTGAGAAGGCATATTCAACACAAAAGCAGATTCATTAAGTTCCCCAGAACCTTCAGCATCATACTTATCATTATCAATATCAGGCATCTGGCCCTTTTGAAGTTTTAAATTATTAAATGACTTTAACTGCCCAAATGCATATTCCACAAATTGCCGGGCTTGTACTGTATCAGAACCAACAACCTTTCTGAATGCAGAATCAATACCATTTCTCTTTAGAAAGTCTGAAACAAAAGGTATCTTCCACCACTTTTTCTCTTCATCAATTTCATCAAAGGATTTATATTTAACCTAAAATCCAAAATTCATTACAGAAATCAACAACTTATGACTCATTAAAATGACACCTCGCATTATTTGCATAAAGCACATTTATGCCAAATTAAGATATAAGTAATGCAAGCTTTAAATCATAAAGGGTATAACTTATCTCAATGAAAGTCAAGACTGAAGTACAAGCAAAAGTCAAATTTTAACTTAAACCCTTTATGAAAAATTATAAGACCTATTTAGAGAAAACAGTTTAATGCAAATAACAAAATGTGTAAACATATGTATCAGCATACGAAGTTGTAACAATGTAATATAGAGATATATAATTTTGTCCACTAATAAATACATGAAAACAAATGGCATAGACATCAGGTTGTCCGCTAAAATACAAATGGCCAATAATTTTTCCCCCATACTATAAACACGTTCTTTTTTTTTTCTTTTTCCTTTTTTTTGCCCATTAAAAGAAACATACCTCTAGCTGAACCTTTCCACCACCACCCATTCCTTCCAACTCCACCAATATTTCATGCAAGTCTCCTGCAACAAATGCATTTGAAGTAAAAATTTTGAATCATATATCTTAACTTTGTGTTACAAAATGAATTCATAATCAATTTCTATACTAATCTTATTGACAATTATATTTCCAAGTGATCATGACATTCAGACATGTCTGCAATAAAATGGAGCACAAATTCAATCTATGTTGAAATTTTAAGCAACATAAGAATCTTTCAATATTACATCAACTATATCTTGCAAGATTTTCTGGTCCTCACCATCACAAAGCCATTCCAAGTCAACACCTGCATTCCCCATGCGTTTGTGAGGAGTTACAAGGTTCGCATCCCAAGCTGCAACCTAAGATATACTGCCAGTTGTTAGAAAACTGACATGAATTTTTCAAACTAATTTTGCCATCAGACTTTTACTTCTGTTTAACTTCTGAGCATATACTTATATGACTTTTCATTTTTGAATCCAGATGATATACCTCAATGCAGGTGTTCGATTAAGTTATAAGGCCAAACATGAAACATCTCATTTTAATTATCACCAAAAGAATACAGTCTGGACTCTAGACTATGACATATAATTAAGAAAAAAGAGAGTGGAAATTTAAACACGGGACAAAGCTGGTGTGGCCTAGAGAATTGTTCAGGAAAACTTCTCATGTCAATCACAATCTTACATGATCATCATGATGTTATAACACTCTTCACGTTGACATTTTAAACTTCTATTTGAAATGTTCTAAACTAATCTATTTCATCCCCAAGTCCTTTGAACTAATAGATAACTAGATTTTGATAAGTGTAACAACGGGTCTTACATGCATATGCATATATACTTGCAATTACTCAAAATAATTATAAATGCTGAACATCAAGACGCATGGAGGGAAGTATTATCACAATAAGGATGATTAGAATGTAAAATGGAAAGTAAATATCTAAATATATCAGAAAAAATAAGTTTACAACTTTCATTTATTATGTTATATAAAATATATGACATAAGGGATATAAGAAATTGATAAGACTGGTGATTAAATCAGAGTGAAACACAGCAACACAAGGTAATTTGGCCCAGAAACCTGGATTTTCTTCTATATTGAATGAAAAAGACAATTACAATACTTGGATCTGTTTATGACAAAAGGAAATTAAGTGCAGAACAAAATAACAAAATCAACTACACTCCATGGCTGGTTCAGTGCATTTTAAGAGGCACTGATCTCTCCCAAAGAACTCCCAAATTCCAGCCTGCTCCCTCCTTCCTTTTTACATCCTTAAGTAACCGTTTGGAAGGCACAGCCTTCCACGTCAGCAGCCTTCCACTACTAACCAATTTCACTAACCAATTTCTCCCTAACAGAATTTTCCTCAACACCAACACCTATATTTTCCCCTCTCTCCTCTGAGTCAGCAGTGGGTTTTACTCCCCTGTGATGCCTTCTACTATACACCTTAAGAGGCATCTTATCAATACTCCCCCCCAAAACCTTCACCTTGTCCCCAAGGTGAAACTCTGGAAATTGAATATCAAATTGAGCGGAATCCTCCCAAGAATTTTCAAAAGATGGGAGTTGTACCCATTTAATCAAGACTTCTACACGACCCATAGAATTTTTCCGGCATTGAAGGACTGCTTCCGGTTGAACGCTGAGTTCCCATTCCTCATTTAACATGGATGGAAGTGGTTGTACTGAAGCATTAGGAGAGACAGCTTTTTTAAGGAGGGATACATGGAAAACATTATGGACCTTACATTCCGCTGGCAAAAGTAATCTATAAGCACAGCCCCAACTCGCTCCACAATCTCATAGGGTCCATAAAAACGGGGACTAAGTTTTTCATTTAATTTTTTTGCCAACGACCGCAATCTATATGGCTGAAGCTTGAGATAAACCATGTCATGGACTTGGAACTCTACATCACGTCTGTGTTGGTCGGCTTGCACTTTCATCCTGCTTTGGGCAACTAAAAGATGCTGCTGTAACTCTTGTAAAATTAAGTCACGGTCTTGCAACATGGCAGATACCTCATCTACAGGAGAAACAGCAAAACTAGACCGAAATAAAGTGGGTGGCTCGCACCCATAGACTGCCTTGAAAGGACTGGTTCCAGTTGCCGTTTTGAATGTGGTATTGTACCAAAATTCTGCCCAATGAAGCCATGAAGACCATGTGTTGGGTTTAGGAGAACAAAAGCACCGTAAGTAATCTTCCAAGCATCGATTCACTACTTCTGTCTGCCCATTCGATTGAGGATGGTAAGATGTGCTATACTTCAACTTGGTCCCACTACAACGAAATAATTCTGACCAAAAAGAGCTAAGGAACACTCTGTCTCTATCACTGACAATGGATGTTGGGAACCCATGTAGCTTGACCACCTCCTTGATGAACAATAGAGCCACCACCTTAGCAGTATACGGGTGCTTGAGGGGAATAAAATGGGCATACTTAGAAAGACGATCCACCACCACAAAAATGGTATCATAACCATGAGCCCTTGGTAGGCCTCCTATAAAATCCATGGACAAGTCAGTCCACGTGCTTGTGGGAATCGGCAGTGGCTGTAACAGTCCTGCAGGAGATAACGTTGAGACCTTGTTTTGTTGGCACACGGAACAAGCGGCCACATACTCCTTAATTCTTTTGTTCATGCCCTCCCAATAGACCAAACTATTTACCCTTTTCAGTGTTCGGAGGAACCCGGAATGTCCCCCCATGTAAGAGTCATGAAATTCATGTAAGACCAACGGAATAAAGTTGGAGTTTTTAGCCAACACTAACCTGCCTTGGTGATATAAACGCCCTCCATTCAAACTGAAACCGGAATGGGCATTTGAATTGACTATCAAGTCTTGAATGATACCCTTCATCCGGTTGTCCTCCTGCAACTCCTGTTCCAATGCTTCATATTTACTAACATCCACACACAAGAGGGAAAAACACTGCAGATTTCGAGACAAGGCATCAGCCACTTTATTCTCTTTACCCGGTTGATACTGAATTTCAAAATCGTACCCCAAGAGTTTGGAGACCCACTTTTGCTGCTCTTCACCTAAAACTCGCTGGTCATTGAGGAATTTCAAACTCTTTTGATCCGTTTTAATGATAAAATGACGGCCCAACAAATATGGCCTCCATTTTTGAACAGCGAAAACAATCGCCATTAGCTCTTTTTCGTAGACCGACTTTTCCATTGCTCTTGGAGAGAAGGCTTGGCTGATGTAACTAAGAGGTCGATCTCCTTGTGTGAGCACTGCTCCCATTCCTCTTCCAGACGCATCGGTTACAACAGTGAAAGGTTTGCTAAAGTCAGGCATTGCCAACACTGGAACGGTACACATGGCTGTCTTTAACTGTTCGAATGCAATCTGAGCTTGCGTACTCCAAAGAAAAGCATCCTTTCGTAACAGATCAGTCGACGGTTTTGCTATTTGGCCGTATCCTTGAACAAATTTCCGATAATAGCCTGTTAATCCTAAGAACCCCCTTAACTCTTTTAAGGTTTTAGGACTAGGCCACTGAGACATAGCAGCAAGCTTGGAAGGGTCAGCTTGCACTCCTTCCCTTGAGATTATATGGCCAAGGTATTCAATTTGTCGTTGACCAAAGCTGCACTTCTTTCTATTTGCCACAAGTTTATGCTGCCGCAAAATATTCAAAACGGACCTAAGATGTCCCAGATGCTCATCAGGGCTTTGGCTGTAAACTAAAATATCATCAAAGAATACTAACACAAACTTGCGGAGATGAGGTTTTAATATTTCATTCATAAGAGCCTGGAAGGTAGAGGGCGCGTTGGTAAGCCCAAAAGGCATCACCAAATATTCATAGTGGCCCTCGTGGGTTCTGAACGCCGTTTTGGGTATGTCCTCCTCCTTCATTCTTATCTGGTGATACCCGGACTTGAGATCTAACTTAGAGAAAATGCCAGATCCCCCCAATTCGTCTAAGAGCTCCTCAATCACCGGAATGGGGAATTTGTCAGGCACGATTAATTTGTTGAGTGCCCTATAATCCACACACACCCGCCAACTGCCGTCCTTCTTCCTTACCAAGATCACGGGGCTAGAATAGGGACTGATACTAGGTCTGATCATCCCTGCAAGCAGTAACTCAGAGACCAAAGATTCAATCAAGGATTTTTGATAGTAAGGATACCTGTAAGGGCGAATATTAGGCACCCCACTCCCTGGTTTAAGTTCAATTGCATGATCTTGTCGTCTGTGTGGTGGTAGGCCCTGAGGTTGTTGGAAAATGTCTTCAAATTCCAGTAATAGTAAAGATAACTCATTCCATGTTGTTGTTGCCACTCCGTCACCTTCCTGAACCCATTGAGGTTCAATGATGCACCCCTGAGCTTTGTCCTTTAGTGTCTTCACCATAGACCGAACAGACGTCCACGCTCCTGTTCGAGAAAGAGATGGATCTCCTCGGAGAAGCGTTACGTTTCCCTCCGTTTTGAATTTCAACGTCAGCTTGTTAAAATCTGCTGTAATCTCCCCCAAACCTTTCAACCATTCCATCCCCAAAATTACCTCAGCTCCCCCCAAATCGAAGACAAATAGATCGATCTTTGCCTTGAACTCTTGGATTTGCAAGCTAACTCGACGGCACACACCGTGGCTTCCCACCTTATGTCCATCCCCCAACACGACTTTAAAGTTGCATGAATCTTCGATAGGTAAACGCAACCTTTCAGCCACTTGACGACTAACGAAGTTGTGAGTCGCGCCACTATCAACAAGCAACGCCACCCTCTCTCCATTCATCGTTCCCCATAACTGCATACTTTGGTTTGAAGAAAGCCCTAGGACGCTGTAAACGGATAGCTGTAAAATCTCCGCTTCGGTGGACGGTTGCTCCTCCGTGTGTATTTCGGCGTTGGCAGGAACCTCCAGATCTGCCACGTCCTCATCCTCCTCCACTACCAGCAGCTGCAGTCGCGCGTTCCGGCAACGGTGGGTGCGATCCCACTTCTCACCACACTTGAAGCATAGCCCCAAGCGGCTACGTTCGTGGAGCTCCGTCTGACTGAGCCGTCCCCCTCCTCTCACACTATTACTTCCAGTCGACTCGAGTGCTCTAGAAGGTCCCTCAACCCCCACGTTATGAGGACGCGTGGAATTTCCCTGCCCAAAACGCTCGTCGTTTTGACACGAAGCAGTTTGGTTAACATAATTGGGCCCTTTTGACTGTGGCCCATTAGTAACCCTCGTGGGCTGGTTTGTGCGGCCCAACCCACCTCCTCTTCCAGTCCACGTTGATGTGAGCCCACCGTTGACCCAAGACGCGTTTCGTCTCTCCAAACTCATCGTCTTCCTCATCATATCCGCCAACGAAACAAAATGGGTTTGCATCAGTTCCGTTCGAAGACTCCCCTAAATACCGTGCAACCAGATCTCCTTCAACATGGCTTCGTCAGCATAATGGATGGGGCTGATTATTCTCTCAAACTCAGCCCTGAACGCTGCGACGCTACCAGTTTGTGACAAATTCATCAATTCCTGGTATGGACTTCCTGTCAATTCCAACTGGAATCGATCCATTATATCCATCCTAAAATCTTCCCAAGATGCGTTCGGGTTACTCCTTTCCCAAACGAAGAACCAATTTAGAGCAGACCCATCAAGAACCACCATGACCGCATCAACCTTCACCCGTTCGGGTATTTCATTAACCAGAAAATACCTCTCCACACGGGTCACCCATGCGAACACATCATCACCAGCGAACCGGGGGAGCTCCAATCGCGGTTGACGTGGTGGTCCCCCACCAAATGCACCTGCAACTGGATTATTCCATTCGGAATCCGTGGATTCATTGCTTCTCCGACGCGAACGACCACGACGAGGATTCCTTTGTAACATTGTCACAATCTCATCCAACCGACGATCAGTTCGAACCTGACGTTCTTCGGCCTCCGTCTCGATTCTACGTAGACGCTCCTCAACAACCTCCAAGCGATTATCCATGTTACGAGTGAATACCATCCAAAGCACCCCAAGGATCGGAGTGCTCTGATACCAGTTGATAAGACTGGTAATTAAATCAGAGTTAAACACAGCAACACAAGGTAATTGGCCCAGAAACCTGGATTTTCTTCTATATTTTCTGAAAAGAAACAATTACAATACTAGAATCTGTTTATGACAAAGGGAAATTAAGTGCAGAACAAAATAACAAAATCAACTGCTAGCAATTAACTCCATGGCTGGTTCAGTGCATTTTAAGAGGCACTGATCTCTCCCAAAGAACTTCCAAATTCCAGCCTGCTCCCTCCTTCCTTTTTACATCCTTAAGTAACCGTTTGGAAGGCACAGCCTTCCACGTCAGCAGCCTTCCACTACTAACCAATTTCACTAACCAATTTCTCCCTAACAGAATTTTCCTCAACACCAACACCTATATTTTCCCCTCTCTCCTCTGAGTCAGCAGTGGGTTTTACTCCCCTGTGACGCCTTCTACTATACACCTTAAGAGGCATCTTATCAGAAATCTTTGAATGGTTTATTTCACGATGTTATACAGTCAACTTCTATTACTAGCAATCAGAAGTCAGAGAGCTAAAATAAATAAATAAATTAAAGAAAAGTGAATGGACTTGTGCCCTGACCATAGATAAATACAAGAGAAGTTTACATCAGCATTACCAGGTAAAATATATACAGTAGCAGATGATTGATTACACTGATAAAATATATACAGTAACAGGTTATTACGTGCTCTGACACATAGACAGACTGACCGAGTACTGCTCAAAGTTGCATTTATGCAATGGAGATCAAATATATTAGTGCTAGTTACACATCACTAAATGTGCATGTGTTTCAACCTGGACTTCTCCCACACCTATACTCACATGTTGCCACTTGTGCAGGTGTAAACAGATGTGTGTAAGTGTTGTGTATCTAAACTTTCTCCAAGATTTTAATGTGGCAGTTGAATTTCATATGAAATATGAGGGTACCATCCATTAATAAAATTGTCTGGACACATATCTAGACTATTTGCAAGATTAAATTGTATAACCATAGTGTTAAGCCCAAGTTAAAGAACACAACCTAACTTCAAGTCAACAATGAACATTCTCTCAAGCACATCAAACTCAACTGTATCAGATTCTAAAATGGAGTCCAAGAAACAGAAGACTGTGGAAGAGGAGGTCAGATATATCTATTTACTGTAAGTACTAAGCAATGATTAATTACCATATCTTTTCATCTATCAAGACATGCCAATGTATTCCATGCAAGTCTCAATGTCACTTTCAGACTTAAAAAAATCCCCCTTCTTAATTTATTTTTTTATGTGCTGAAAGGATTCTTGCAAGTGTGCGCATGCCAATATGTGTGAATGTGGAGAGAGAGAGAGATAGAGAGAGACAGAGAGAGAGAGAAATGCTTGTTAACCTGCAGAGGTTTGCTTGGAGGCTGCTTAATATTAAAAGTAAACTCCTCATTCCATGTTGGCTCTTTGGTCCTGCCATCATTTAATTTTACATAAACGAACCAAATGTACTGACAGGTTATGATAGTAATTCAAAAGCAGTTTATAATTGCACTGCCTGCTAAGACATCCAATTTTAGTGAAGAAAACCGAATTTGATGCATGTAGTGGGATTTTATAAAAAAAATAAGTCCCAACAAATTTTTCTTGTTTCTACTTAGCAAATACACAAATTTGAAAGAAAAATAAAAATAGATAATACTTCAAACTCAAAAATGCTTGCAAGGACAATATGAAAGACTTTACAAAGAAAAGTCAAAACAGACGCACTGTACAAATTCTGCAGTGAAAATGACTGTGAACCATTAGGACTATTAAAATTCTTTTGAACAAATAACCACACAAAATGAGACGAAAGCTCACCCCCATTTGGTATTGCTTTTAGCAGTCTGAGAATCAAGCTGTATGACCACATATGGATCACTTGTTCCCTGAAAATCACATTAAAAAACCAATTGGAAAGCAATAATACAAATAAAAGGAAAATCAAGCTGTTGTATTAATCAGCTTAAACATGGGGGGGGGGGGGGGGGGGGGGAATACTTGTCAGATATAAAGCAAAGTAAAAAAAAAGTCCACGTTTCATCTCATCACAAAACTATTCAGTCAATCAGATTTATATAAGACAACCAACCCACGGATCCATGGCAGGGAAATTGAATCCTTTTTTCAACTTTATGAAGAGTTGACCATCATAAATTTCATGAACAAATTCCCTGCACAAGCCCCCCAAAAATATCTTGTTAAGCATGCCCATTATTCTTATAAGAAAGGCATTTGAAGTTAAACACAATAACAACCAAGCCTTACCTAACTAGATGGGGCTCAAAAAACGCATTTGAATAATTTAAACCATGAAAGGAAATTATAGCACTTACTCAGAAAGATAAACTGTCTTGCAACCAGCAGCATCAACTTCACGCCTGCCCACGTTTTCCTGCAATTAGTTAAAAGCGAGTATGAATAAATGATAAAAAAATTAAAATAAAAAAATTATTACGTCCAGTATTAACATTTATGATCAACTTCTTCCATTCTACTCACAATCTCACCATGGAGAAGAAACAGCAAGAAAAAAAAAAACATAATGTCACGGTCACATTCCTTGTGTGGTAACAACCACCCTTGTTCATTGCTAATTCAAACAAGTTGAAACTAAGAAAAAAACCGTAACAGCATACTTATTTTTACATCTTCATTTTTAATTTCAATCTCTTTAATTACACCATCCTTTTTAATTTACTAATAATTTTTGTTAGCTTATCTTTCACTCCAAAGAAAAAAAAAAATCTTCTCAGAGATGCCTTAGTATTTTAATTGTAAACTTCTCTGAAAAAAAAAAAAAACTAATCCAAACATGATTTCTTTAAACAATAATAATAAAGAGTTTAAATTTTCTATCACAACACAATTACCGGGAAAGTTCTTCCAATTTTTCTCGGGAATCAAACAAGAACAAGAAGAAAAAAACATACAGGGGGAGTTGAGTAAGCCTCAAAGGCGAAGCCAGCTAGAATAACCGCAAGATTGATATCAAACGGTGGCCGTTCATCATCTTCCTGAATAGAAATTCTCTCAACCTCGGAATCGGTTTTCGAGGAGGAGCAGCAGATTGAGAAAACTTGTTTTCCTCTTCTTCTTCTTCTGTGCTTCATCACATCGAATCCTGTGAAAGAGAAAACACGAAACTTTCCGGCAAAATGAGGCGGAAAAGGGCGAGAAAATACGGAGGTGGTGGAGCGAGGAACCGGAAGGTTGAGTGAGAGAGGAGAGAGAATGTAACGGAATTGAAGAGAAGCCATGTTGAATGTGACAGAGAGTGTTAGAACAGAACAGAAAAAACCAGAAGAAGAAGAAAGATAGTGGCAAGTTGTGTAATTTGGAGGAAAAGAAGGGGTAGATGGTTGTGACAATAGATAGTGGGTTTTTGGTGTACGGCTACGAAAAAATTGTACATGGATGTTAGTTTGGTTCGAGCAACTGTGGTTGGTTCGCGAACATCCCAAACGTTTCTTTCATTCGAGAGTCGAGGGTGACCCACTGACACTTAATGACATAAATATATTAAGAGAAAGTGTGGAATGATAAAAAAAAGAAAAATACTTGTACTCCATTTTTTTCAACTTGTCTAGAAAAGTGTGGTTATGTTAGGTAACATGATAAATATAAAATTAATATATTAATATACAAGTTTTATCTTAAAAAAATTAATGTTTTATGGGTGTGATGTTTGTCATTTTAAATAACATAAGTTATGTCATTTTAGGAAATAGATAAATACAAAAAATGAAAATCATCGGAGAAAGGAAGTGAGTGATTTTTTAATTTAAAATTTAAATAATTTTTTTCTATGTCTATCTCTCTTAATATAACATAACTTTATGTCATTTAAAATGACAAAATTTTTTCCATATATTTTATAGGAGATAAAATTATTATTTTTATATCAAAATATATATTTGTTGGCGCGTTTGCGTTTCTCTCATGGGAGAATGACCTAGTGACAATTATTGGACACCAAAAAAATATCGGAAATTAAAAATTGAAGATATTATAAAGGGTTTATCATCTATCATTTAACATGATCAGAAAAATTTTCCTACACTCACAACATTTTGTGGGGCCCGCAGCAAAAAAAAAAACTCTGGCACGCAAAACGAATCTCTATAACATTACACAATCATTTTTCCTACAACATAACTCTTATTAAACCGTATTATAAAACACTAACTTTTTTTGTTTTTTGTTTTTGATAAACATAAAACACTAACTTATTTGTTAGCATACAATTTTTTTAATTTTAGTTGAGATTAAAAGAATAATGTAAGTCTATTATAAATTTAAAAATAGGGAATATTCATAATATTATATTTTTTAATAGTTACATTTAATCAAATAATAATCATATTTTGAGAGATATAAATTTAAAATTATATAAAAAATTATTTGTCATGATATAAAGGAGAATTCATTAGAAACTGTTATATTAAAAAGAATTTACGACCGCAGATCAATTGATAAGAGATTATTTCAACTTATCAGGAGTTTCAAATTCGAGTTCACTTTATCGCTTATATGATCCTACCCAATTCGAATCGGACTAATCGAGTTGTTGTTAATGAATAATATAAATAAATAAAATTCTACATGAAAAGATTAAAAAGGACAAAAGTGTGGATACAAGCGTAAATACATATGAAAGATCTAGTTTTGCATTGCATATGTATTTTTCTTACATTTATTACATGGGCCAAAAGGCAGAAAGCTTAGCTCTAAAACAAGAAAAAATAGAAAGAAGCTATTTTTATTACAACTGACATTGGCTTTCTTCAACAAAGCACCATATTTAATCAATGAATAAATATAAATACTTAGTTGTTGCTAATCCCTAGCTAACAACTGGGAACAAAGCAAGACCCTCTAAAAATAGCAAGAAACATATAAATTATTCTATTCCGTTTGAATTAAAGGAATAGTTAGACACTTTCACAAATGAACCAAGATGACTTAGTTTCACTTCTTGTCCATCCCAAGTGTGTGCTTCACACTGTCCACAGCAGTTTGAGCCATGTCTGTCACTTGTTCTTTAGTCTGCACCAAGAACATATGGTTTTAACAATGACAAACTTTCCAATTTCCAAAATAAACACAATTCATCCAAAAAGTCCATGAAGAAAAAAATTGTCCCAAAATTATGAATAATAGAATAGCATATTTTAATAAGTTACACTCGCAATCTTAGTCATTAATTTTATACATATCTAACTGTTCTAATTTATTATGTATGTGTTGTTTAATGACAACTTTATTTACTCATCTTCAACACCGTTGTATCACAAAGAATGAAGGTCATATGAGATTGTGATCTAACAATGTTAGAAAAAAGTAGATAAAAAAAAGCATGATAAATATAATATGATATTGCAAGATTTTATTCTTACACCGATGTAAATTGTGAAATTATTAGGTACCTGTTGGAGAAAACCAGCAGCTTCCTGCTTGTTTTGTTCAGCAGTTTGTCCTGTTGTGTTAGTAGCTGCATGAGCCCTGTCTGCCGCAGCCACGGCTGACTCCTTTGTGGATTGCATCCAATCTTCTGTATTAGCCTAACCATAATCAAAGGTTATAATATATTAGTTACATATATGGCAAAATCATTTCTACGGCCGCTGCACATACGGCAAGCCAGGATACGGTTCTGGATCTTAGGATACAGGTCCGTTTTTTTTAAAAAAAAAAAAAAAAAACTGAGACCCATTTTCCTGTATCAGTTGCAGACAGCAGCTCTCTGCAGCCGCTACAGAAAAAGTGTTCCATATATATATAATATATATATATATATATATATATATATACATATATATATATATATATGTATATGTATATATATGTAGATATATGTATATGTATATATATATATGTATATATATGTATGTATATGTATATATATATATGTATAGGTATATGTATGCATATACATATATATATGTATATGTATATATATATGTATATGTATATATATATATGTATATGTGTATATATATATATATATATATATATGAGGTAGGATCCTTTGGCACCATTGTCGAATTTTAAATTTGACACATCATCTGAGAGCCGTTAGATCAAAAAAGATCAACGGTGTCATATGCTTACAAATCAGAGTCATTGACCTTTTTTGATCTAACGGCTCTCAAATGAGGTGTCAAATTTGAAATTCGACACCGGTGTCAAAGAATCCTACCTCTCTATATATATATATATATATATATATATATATATATATATATATATATATATCCAATCTGCAAAGGCAAAGAAGTGTTAAAATATGTGTGTGGTGAAATTGTTCACAATGTAAACTTGAGGTTTAACCTGAGTCTGGCCATGGGTTTGGCCTGCATTGAAGTTTTGCTGGGCGCTTGACATGTTTGTTGGGTTTGAAAAAAAAAAAGAATCACAAGGACAGAATATAGATGTATGTTGGTGTTATTGGTGAGTCTTTTCGAACTTTGTTTAACGAAGTATATATAGTGTTTTGGTTACATCCAAAGGTGGTTGATACATAAAGATAGGATCACTCCGTTAAAGAAGGCCTCATATTTCTGCTCCTGAAATGGACTTTGAACGAGTATATGTATCAGCCTCTAACATGAGAAAATCCCGCATCTCCAAGTTCTATTTACTATTAATTATGACTAATACACCTTCCTATGATTATTATTCTTGTGTATTTCTCACCCTTTTTTTTCAGGTTTGTGTTGAAAGTAACACCTAAATTTATGTAATTTATCAACATATTAGAGAGAGAAAAATATGATTAAATATGTGAATCAGCTGATAAGAGATTGTTCCAGTGTAATTAATGGTCTCGAGTTTGAGTTTTTAATTAAGATTTGTATTAAAATCTTGATAAGGACAGCTTTGTCGTTCTTGTTATCCTACCTTGTTCAAATCTGATTAATCGGATAATAGCCCATGAATAGATGGAGAAATATAAAAAAATAAATAAAAATGATAATCACTTAATGAATGGTTTTTTAACTCTTTGCTTCAGCAGATCTTGATAAGAAGAATAAGGTGAATGATTCACATGGACTTGGGCTTGCCGTACCAATATACAAGTGGTTGCAATTGAGGCCCAGGCTTGATTTTATAAAGGCAATGTACATTGCCATGTAATGTTTGTCTTATTTTATTCTTTTTTATATTCGGCTTCCATGGAGAGCAAAAGGAAATTTAGTCAGATTTGCCACTTAGAACATATAAATTTGTCATCTTTTATAAGAAAATCATAAAGTCACTTATTATTTATTTTTTTTATTTTCCGGAGGTGTCTCCATCTATTTGGATAAGATTAATCCTCAATGTATTAGAGCGTGAAAATTTTTATAGTTGACTCAACACTTAATATTCGAATCAGAAACCTTTCAGCACAGTGGCGGAGCTGGGCTTCAATTTGAGCCTCGGTTAAAAAATTATATGTATATTTATTTTTCTTAATTTTAGTTAGTTCATATCATGATATATTTAAATTATATTAAATACAAAACACTTGAGCAAGTAGCACTAAGAAGAGTTATAATTTTAATAAATATTTTTTAATTTTACTAAAAATAATTTATTTATTTTATACAAGTGAAAATTGGACACATAATTTACTACAACTTACCCAAATCTTTCAAAATGTTTTAATTTCTACTTAGGTCAAATTATAAATTGTAGCCCGGGTCAAATTACAATTTTAATCCGGGCTAAATTATAATTAATTATATAATTATATATAATAAACATAATTTATTAAAATTTAACCCGGGTTAAGGCCACACCCACGCTACACTTGGCTCTTTCAGAAACAACCATCTATTCTTTCTTTGAATAATGTAGTGTGCCTATTGTACTAATGAGTAATTAGAAAGAAAAAAAAGACTCGAGGAGAATATTTAGTGATACGAACATTTTCTCCGGTCATAAAGAATGAGAGTTCCACCATAAAATGTGCCTAATCCCTTATCCAACACAATACGGTATGCCAAACATATTAAATCATATGACAATACATTAGTAAATATAAGTGTAGAAAATAGTATATCAAAATTAAAATATACTTTTACAACAGCAAGTACTCGATGTATTCGGATGAGCACAATACACATTCCCCTGAAAAAAGCAATATATAGCACTATGATGATTGCAATATAAGATGAGTTACAAAAAGAATATTCACAATTTGAAGACCCTAGTCACAAGAGTTTTAATTGGTTATAATTTTTCGTTTAAAATATACCAATCACTTAAAATATTACAACATAATAAGCTGTAATCAAATAGGTTAGCCATTTGAGAAAAAATAAAAAATAAAAAATTCCTTAGAGGACATCTAATTTTCTCGGTCGATTAACTTTTAAAATGGGGGTTTGGATTTTTATTTGCTCGTTGAAGAATTGGGTGCAGCCACAAACTGTTGGAAAAAATTATCGGTTGTATGTTTATTATATTGTAGGAAAACTGATTGTGTAATGTTATAGAGATTCATTTTGAGTGCCATATTTTTTTTTCTTCTTTCTTTCATTTTAAAATGTGTGGGCCCCACAAAATGTTGTGTGTGTAAGAAAGTTTATTGTGTTATGTTTAAGAAGAAATGAAAATCCAAAAATTATTGATTGAAAAATTTTGTTCAGCTGTATTACACAAAAAAAGGTCACAAGTCACAACAACCTGATAAATACAAAATGTTGAAACTTGAAATCCAAACAAAAAGGAGAAAAAACACTAATAATTTTGCATTCAAAATATCTTTAGATTGACAGAAAGTGTGCAATCATGCTTTAGATTCCCCATGCTGGCCCTGAATATAAGGAAATTTTGTTGTTTTGTGATTGGCGAGTCTAGCCCTATAAAATGGAGCCGACAGTAGTATTAAATTGGGAGGGGGATATTCTTACTACCAAAATTTTCTACTAGTAACTTATTATCTATCTAATCACCATTGAATCAAAGAGAGAGAATGCTAAAAAGTTTTTGAAAAAAGAGCATGGTGATTAAATAGGTAGTAAGTTGGTAGTAAAAAATTTTGGTAGTAAGAATATCCCTTCTCTTAAATTGGATGTGATATTTGTAATTTATTTTAGAGTAAACATCTTTTTTGGTCTCTGGCAATATCTACGAAATCTTTTTTAGTCTCTGTTAATAAAAAAGGACCAAATTGGTCCCTAAAATTATGAAAAAAGGGCCGCTTTAGTCCTTCTGTCAATTGTAATAAGTACTCCTTGGTCCTTTTTTCATCATTTTAGGGACCAATTTGGTCCTTTTTTATTGCCAGGGACTAAAAATGATTTCGTGGATATTGTCAGGGACCAAAAAAGGTGTTTACTCTTTATTTTATATATGGGTTTTAAAAGAGTAATGTCGTAGGAAAAATGATTATGTAATGTTATAGAGATTCGTTTTGCGTGCCAGAGTTTTTTTTTTTTTGTGCTGCGGGTCTCACAAAATGTTGTGAGTGTAGGAAAGTTTTTCAGGTCATGTTCAATGATAGATGATAAATCCTTTATATATTATCGATAATATAGTATAAAGGGTTCGCTTTTTCTGCAATTACGGCAGATAAATAATATGCAGTAAGCCAATATGACGTCATTTTGAAGCAGAAATCATGATGCTTTTGTAATTTTAATTTATTTCAGGGTTATAATAATTTTTATATTTATAATTTTTTAAAATTTTAATATCAAAATGGCGTCGTTTTGAAAATAAATACAGATAACTTATCTACATTAACTGCAAAAATGTTTTTTCCTAGTATATAAATTATAAAAATAATTTTTTTTCTCTCTCTAATATAAAGATAGTTGATGTAGTGTGTTTTTATTGGCGCACCTACACTGATTCTATTATAGATTTTTCCGCTAAAATGATTTTAGACCAAGGATTGATGAGATAGGAGCTCTATTTCAATAAATGTGTTAGGATCTGAAATCAAGTGGGATTTTCTTAGTTTCTTTCAAAGATGTTGTTTGCAGTGTTATTAAATCCGATTCACTCATTGATCATTGATTATGTTGGAGTACTTGGTCATTAGTTGGATCGGTAGCTTACTAATTGAATTGATTGATCTGGATTAGGGTTGGCAAAACGGGCCAACCTGGCTCGACCCGGCCCAACCCGCATTCAGCCCGAAAAAAAGGGTCGGGTCGGGTTGGCTCGAAAAAAAAAAACAAGCCAGAAAACCCAACCCGGCTCGACCCTAGCCGAGTTAGGGTTGGCTCGCGGGTTAGCTCGATAATCAGCTCGCGGGTTGGCTAGTAAAAAAGCTCGTGGGTTGGCTCAAAAAAGCTCGCGAGTTAGCTCGAAATGATGCCAGTGGGTTGGCTCGCGGGTGGCTCAAAAAATTTAATTTTTGTGGTTTGTTCTCCTGTATAAAATTATCAACACTGCCAAAACTATTGATTGCCTAATGCTAATGTTCTCACCACCAACTTGTTCAATGCACTCCTTAAATTTGATCATTCTTGATTCTGAGCCTTTTATATATTTAACACTCTCTCTAATCCAAGACAAGACATCATTTGCAACTTTTACTCCATCTTGAACAATCAAATTCAATATGTGTGCAGAACAACGCACATGAAAAAATTTCCCATCACATAACAACAATTTTTGCATATTCAATTGGCTTCTCAAACCACCAACCATAGAGTCATTTGCAGATACATTATCCAAAATAATGGTAAAAATCTTCTTCTGTATGCCCCATTCCTTTAACAAACCAAGTATTTTATGAGTCAATTCAAATCCAGTATGAGGAGGAGGCATGTGACGGAAGGAAATAATTTTACTATTCAGCTTCCAATTGACATCAATGAAATGGGCAGTTAAGCAAACATAACCCTCAGTATTTTATTAAAAAAAAAAAGAGTAACCCACGAGCAGGCTCGTTCAACCCGCGAGCTGGCTCGTTTGAGCCCGGTTTGGCTCGGGTCGGGCTAAATCGAGCTGACAGCTCATTTTTACCAACCCAACCCGGCTCGTTTTGTGCGGGTTACGAGTCAACCCGACGGGTTGGCTCATTTTTGCCACCCCTAATCTAGATATATAAAAATATATATACATATAAATATATAAATTTAATTATATTCTTCATATCAAAAATAAGTTAAACAAGTTCACTAAATAAACTAAAAAATTATTCAATCACACTTTTACAAATTCATAAAATACAAATAAATGAAAATGCACACTATTACTATGTCAATTTAAGTTGTAACTCAAAATCCCATAACATACCTCTCGATTAGGTGTGTAAATAGGCCAGGCCAGGCTGTGGTCTTCATGGCCTAGGCCCACACACGAAAAATTGAGCCTATCTGGCCTACGAGCCTATCAAAGGCTTAATTTAGAGGCCAAGCCTGCCCTGTTAGTAAAAAATAAAAAGCCTACAAGGCCTATGAGGCCTTTTAGGCCTATCATATTGCAAATTAAATTTAAAAAAAAAATGAAATATCTCATTCATTAAACAATATTTCTAGCATGAGTCCAAAATATTAAAATTCTACAACAGATTTTTTAACAAGAACACATATTATAAAAATTCATGACAACAGATAAATATTAAATATTAGGTTATGTTATCTAACTTTTAGAATAAATAAATAAATCTATAATTTTTTTTATTTAAATATTAAACAAGCTGGCCTACAGGCTAAAAGGCCAGGCATTCTATTTGCAGCCTACGACCTTGTTTCTAAACAGGCTCATCGACGAGCCTTAACCTATTCTAATTATCTCGTAGGCCAAGGCAGACCAGGCTTATCGTAGGCCAGGCCATAGGCCCCTGTAGGCCGGCCTGCCCCATTTACACCCTACTCTCAATGACATTCAAAAGGCCAGATATTGTGAACTTATATTTTTCAAATTCATTTACATTGAAATGATATATGTCACATGTTTCACAAATTACTTCAATATCGGAAGTTGAAATTTGGGATCATTGTAGAAGAGTATACTACATTACTACTAGCAAATAAAATTATAGATTTTTTTAGAATGAGTTCTACATTTTTTTTTGACAAAACGAAACAATTTCAGTTTTTTTTTTTGTTTTTTTGTTTTTATTTATAAAAATACATGACTCAACTAGGTAATCGGCTTTGACCGGGTCCAATATATGGCCGTTCCATTTTTTTTTTTTTTGTATAAAATAGCCGGTCCAATGCTTGATTCGAAGTTCGCCAAATTTTGGGTTTCACAACATTGTTTGTTTGCATAAATTTGTGCTTAAGTTTGTCAAATTTTAAAGTATACATAAAAAACTTTTGAAGTAAAAAAAAAAGAGAGTATATAAAAGAAGATTTTAATGAAAATATAAATGTTTGTCTTGTTCTCATTGCTTTAATAAAAGGGAATTGCTTTTCTTATATTACATAAAACAAATATTATCTCATACACTCACATTTTTAAAATGGGTCCCACAAGATTTTTTTTTTCTTTCACACCTTCAACTTCTTTCTCTCACCTATTTATTATTTGAATATAAGATAATACTTCTCTGGTGTAACATAAGAGAAGTATAACCCTTAATAAAAATATATATGTAGTTATTTTTTCCCTTACACTCCTCCTCTTCTAATTTTTTTTTTTAAATATTTTCAGATACATTATACTTTTCGTATATTAATGATTTGAAGATTCAACTAAACACTCATTTTTATATTATTAGAAGAAACACTTTCATTTTTATAACTAAAGGCCTTCTATAAAATGATATAAATATTAATGGAAGAGAAGGAAGATTTTCCATCTCACTCAACAAAAATTATGGGATTTATTAATGTTATGTAACATAATGTAAGTGTTCTTTTCAACTTTCACATCAAAAGGGAGAGAGAAAGTGGAACGATGAAAGAGAAAGAAAAATATGTGGACCCTACATCTTTAATATATGTGTAGGAGAGTGAAGTTATATTATGTTAAACGATAAATATAAAATCCAAAATTATTACATCCTGGATTCGATTTCAATCTTTCGTTTTGTGTGCATGTGTAGTTATTTTGCAAAAGTAACACTCAAAAAGTGCTGCATAGATCTGTCTCATGAAAGCTAAAAATAGGACGTCCTCTTCGGTCGTACATGAGGCTGAACTGCTGGACAAGAATAGAAATTATCATTTTTAAAATTTAAAACAATATATTTTTTCCAATACTTTTGAGAGATATATCTGGAAGGACGGATATGGAGGAAAAGGAAAGAAAATGTTAATTTTTTATTTTAAAATTGAGAAATTTGTAAAATGTTTACATAGATAAATAACTTAGAATTGAGAAGTTAAATGATAAATTTTTACTTTATTTTTTATTTAAAAAATTCTCAAATAAAAAATTATCATGCCTTTACAATATTTAGTGTCCAAACATATTCTTAGAGTGTGCTTGGATGAGAATTATTTTTTTTAAAGAAGTTGGTTGTTTTTTTAAAAAAATTGGGTCATTATATGCATTTGGCTATAATTTTTTTTTTTAAAAAAAAACAGAATTAAACAAAATTTAAAATAGTGCCCTTTTTTAGAAATCAAAATTCCTTTTTCTTAGACAGAAGGGCGAGAGGCCCAAGAACAAAACAAAGGACTAATAGACAAAACTAATGAGAAATACCAATAACTCATTCCCTATCTATAGAGGCAATGCCAGCATGATAAAGCAGAAGAATTCCACTCGAGGGATCTTGTAAAACAACGTGATCAGCTTATTCTTTATCATTCAAGATGAAGTTTGCTAACCAAACGGTCCACATGTTCCCTTCTATGTACGTGTGTTGTAAGCGAACCTGCCAATTCTTGTTAAGCCATGTCCGTATACGAGGCACAAGGTGAAACTCACGGATTGCAGCATTATCAGAAGTGAGCACAGTGATTGCACTAGATGAATCACTCTTTAAAATGACATTTTGATACCCTATGTTCCATGCCATCTCTAAACCATGAAGAATGCCTCATAATTCAGCTTTAAAGGAGTTGCACACACCTATAGGGCAAACCCACACATCCACGTACCTTGCGAATCACGTATCACACCCCCAGGCTCAGGGAATTGCCATAATATATTAGTGAGAATGTTACTAGATCCTAATACCAAAGCTACCATGTTCGTTCTTTCCACATCATTGAAAGCTTTATCCCATCCAAAGCTAGCGCCCTAATTGTTCGATCCTAAATTTCCAAAGGAATGGCCACACCACCATGATGCACTAAGAACCCGCAATTTTAATTAAGGAGAGTAATTAATTAAATGTGATAATTAGGAAATAATTTCATAATTGACCTTAATAATTATTATGAGACTCGAATAATTATAGTAAGTGAGTAATAATGTTGAAAGTCGATTTTCTAACGAAAAGTGCAGATACCGGTTCTGCTACCCGGTATAAAAGCATACCGGTAAAGTATCCCGAAAAATTATAATAAGTACATGATAATTACTAGAATATTATATAGGACTAGTAAAACGAGTTTCAAGTCAAAATAATGAGAACTGGTGCCAGAACTGATACTGGCTATGGAAAAGCGCGTACCGGAAAGGTGCTCCGAAAAATAAAAAAAAATATGAAAAATCTTAAAAAAATGAGTAGTTTAAGATTCCAAAATTTGAGATTAAAATGTTAAGCGTACCATTTATCACTAATACTGTGTGTTTAATCCTTAAGTGGCCTATATATGCTCACTTAAGGCACAAAACCCTAGACATACAGATTTTCCCTACGTGACTCTCTTGGAGGCTGAGTTGTTGGTCACTATTCCATTGCTTCCCTTCACCATTTTGTGACCAAGTTGTCACCTTTGCTTGGATTCTTCACCTTTGAGCTTGTACACACTAGAGCTATCATTGTGAGGGGGCGAGGGTGCATATTCTGAGTCATTTGTCACTGTGTGAAGGAAGTGTGAGGGCTAAGTTTGAGAGTTTGTTTGGTTGAGCCATTGTCATGGCACTTTGAGGTCCAAGGAGTGATCTTTGGGTGCATGAACCAAGCCTTGGTGGACCATTTTCGTTTACCTTCAAGTCTGATAGAGGCAGTGTGGTGAGCTCCAAGAGCAACCTTTGCTCTGTTTTGAGCTTTGGGTAAGTGTCACCAACCATGATCATGTGTTTTAATGATTTAAAGATGGTATCTTGGCATGTTAATGAGATAAACAAGTAACCAACGGGTTAGGTAGCATAAATGTGCTTTAATGCATTCTGTCGCGAAATATCCGGATATGATATCGAGATATGGATATCGGGATATGATATCCGGATATTGATATCCGAATATGGGGTCTTATGATATCCGGATATGGATATCCGGATATGACCCCGACATATATCCGGATATTCTGGGATTTCGAAGAACAGTAGCTGCACTGTTCATACAGAAGGCTTTTGGGGGTTTGTGGATCCTAGATTGATGAAGTTGAACTTCTGTAAATACTTAACTAAGTCAGAATCAAAGGGATTAAGGTCTTATGGCTTTGTGGGAGGCCTTAAGACATAAACCGTAAAGGAAAAACGTAGTCTTTATGTTATGCTTATGAGCAAGGTTATTGACATGGTTATTGGTCCAAACAGATTGTGATTGTACTGTTGTGGACATTGAGCTGAGTGGACTCTTGGCATTGGATTGTTAGTTTGCGAGGTAAGCTTTCGTGTCCTCGGCTTTGCCATTGTTGGTTCCACCATGTCCCATGGGGGAATGGTTTATATGTATGATGTTGTTTTCATGTATTGTTTTGATAAAAGTTGTTGAGCTGTTATATGCGAGGATCCCCTTGGGACCAGTAAGCAATTCATGCTTTGGTAGGTAACCTATTATGGGATAACTTCCATTGAAAAATTTTCATGCGCTAAGGAACTTTCCAACCCCACAAATTTCTCTATAAAGCACATGGAAGTGGGCATCATCCGCCATGGCCCCTAATAGAGATGTATAGTAGTTTTTTACCGTGACCCCTGCCGTATTTTCAAGTCTTCCAACTCGACAATCCAATCCATCCTCCAAAGCAGGTGGCAAGTGATGGGACGTAAATTCGTTCCCATCTAAGCCCATTTTGATGGCAAAATACCACACGTTCCCTCATCTGATGAGCAACTTCAGCATGAAAATCACTTGTTTTACACATTTGTGACAAAAACACGGTGAGGGAACGGATGGTAACATATTCCTTTACAATATATTAAAAGGGGAACGTACTGAGGCACATTTAATGCACCTACTCCCTTCATTTAATGCCTCTGTACACTTTGCAGGTAACGTAGGATCAACGTCTTCTAAAAGCAGAGGCAGTGCACCAACTGAGCAGCTGGAAACGTGAAGAGCAGAGAATCAAGAGTTCTCATTGGCTGAAAAGAGAAGCAAAGCATGGGAAGGTCTGCAAACTACGGCTAATCATCACTCAAACCTGTAATATGCGCAATCTTCACAGTCAGCTACCACCAGCCTGTCCCCTCATACAAGCAACTAGCTTCAAAGGATTTACAACTTTGCCACTCCTCTTCCAGCTATAAATAGGACAACCTTCACACAAAAACATCATCGAATCCTGGAGGGTTTGAAGTCTGAAAGAAAGAGATCACCTAGGAGTAGTAATTAGTAACTTAGTATTAGTTTAAGAGTTGTAATTGTAGTTAACTCACAACCCATCTTCTTCTTCTGTAACAACCATTAAGACTCCTCACGAGCACCAACCCATCTTTCTCCATTTTCTGTTTCTTTCTGTAAACTGTCTTTTGAATTAATATAAGTTTTTTTCTCTTCGTTCCATTCGTTATCTCTTAACTGAATCTCGGGTCTATGTGATTTCAGTTTAGAATAGTTATGTTTACTTTATCAGCCATGAGCTGAACTATCTGTGGAACGGGTAAACTGTGAAACTCTTAAAGAACTATTTTTGAAACTCTTGACTGAAGCTTTTTGTGTTTCTTTGACTAAGTAAGCTATATTCATTGTGCGCCAATGGAAATTGGGTACATACTGAGAAAGGAACTTCCATATGGAAGGGATTTAAGACAGCTTAGTCATTGGGGGGAAGGTAGTGTCATGGCAAAAACACTACTGGTCACCTTAGGAATAAGGGGCCAACTCGTCCATTTTAAGGTTCTGCACTAAGTACCTGTTGGAGTCAAGGGAGCCATAGGAATATGGAAACTTGTGAGCCATCTAGTCCATGAGCTGAGGAATCAGAGTTGGCAAGCAAAGAAACTAGGACAAAGCCAAAAAGTGCTAAGTCTTGAGCAGAGAAAATAGCCTCTTTAAGAGGGAAGCAGTGTATTCATTCCTTCTGTTAAAACTGTTTTAAATCACCATCTTGTTGTCTCTTGATTATAATTACTTCTGTTTCTTTTTTTTTTAGTTTTACTTCATTAAATATTATAACTATCAAACTCCAATGATTATTATCTCACCTTCTCCTAAACAGGAAGGATCACATACATAACGCAGCCAGCAATTGTTTGCCCCCAGACTGATCCTACTATTCCTGAGGAACGTTGTCAAGACAATAGGGAACGTTTGACCAGACAGTTCATTTACTAACTTTTCTTCTCATTTTCACTTTTATAAAAATAAGTGTAAGACAATCATTAGAATTCTATCCTCGTGGGAACGATAATTTGGGCACTAATACTCCCTTTATTACTTAATGCGTGCACTTGCGCACTTGGGTTGGAATTGAGGAACGAATCTGTGTTCTGCAAGAATAGAGGAACGTTCCCCATCAATACTTATATTTTTTCACCATCAACAAACCACCTAATAAGTTTCTGGCGCCGTTGTCGGGGACAAATACACTAAATTTTGTTCTTATCTACAATTTTTTTTACATACTCTGTATATATGACTTTACTCTTATAATTATTTTAATCTTTTTTACTGGAACTGCTGTGCATATGACTTGTGTTTATAGTTTATGAGTGAGGAGTCTGAAACAGACTCTGGCCACTCCATTGAAGTACCTGAGTTTCTCTTTGATCCTGAACCAGAACGCACACTCCATAGGAGAAGAAGAAACCTCAGGGAAGAGATCCTTGAAAACATGGCTGAACACAATAATGATAATGAAGAGGTTCCTCCTGAACAAAACTTCAGAACTCTGGCTTCTCCTTTTAGGAACAGGCCAGACAGGGGAGTAATCTTCCCCTTATAGCACCCAATTTTGAACTGAAACCTATCATGTTCCACATGATTAGGGAAACGGGGGTCTTCAATGGACTCCTTGCAGAAGATCCTTACACACACCTCATAACATTTCAAGATATCTGTGATAATTTTAAAGCCGAGGGTGTGACAGAGGAGAGCATGAGAATGAGGTTGTTCTCTCACTCCTTGGGCCTAAAGGAAAAAGCATGGATGAAAACTCTCACCCCTGGATCAATCCATACATGGGAAGAACTTTCTAACAAGTTCATAGAAAGTTTTCTCCCAATGTCTCGATAAGCTGATGTTAGAGTAGAAATCTCTAACTTCATAATGTCTTATGGGGAAAATCTCTATGAGGCATGGGAGAGATACAAGGACATTATAAGAAAATGTCCAAACCATGGGGTAGAAAGTCAGGGAGTGTTACAATCTTTCTATAAAGGGCTTGACCATACTTCTCAATCTCACTTAGATTTTGTTGCAGGAGGGTATTTCTTTACAGGAACACTGGAATCAAGGTACAAATTATAGAAGGAATTGCTGAAAGGTGTCTCCAATGGCCAATATACAGAGTGAGCCCAATAAGAAAGCCAGGCATGCTAGAACTGGATAAACAAACTACCCTGGAAGCCCAGCTGGCATCACTCACGAATGAAGTGAAGAACCTGAAAGCTGACCAAGTAGCACCAAGGATGGAAGTCTTACAACTCACAACAGCTGAATCTGAACCATGCTCAGCCTGTGGTGACCTTCATGACTCAACAGACTGCCCATCCACTGCATTGGTGTGTTATGCAGAAAATTTTGGCAACAGGAACTTCACCATAGACAGTCAACAAGCAGGACGCAGTACACATTCAAGCCCTGGATGGACTATCATTAAGGATCAGAACCACAACACCCAATGGAGGCCACCCATTAACCAAAGACCATTCAACAACCAGCAGCAGTATCAGCAAGGCAGCAGCAGTGGAAAGTTTGAACAGAGAAGAAACAACTACGTTCCGTTCCACAGAGATGACCAACGCATCAACACCCTGGAAAATTATGTCAAGGAACATGTCACTAGGAATGATGCAGTGGTCAGGAACATTGAGTCCCATCTGGGATAGATTGCTGCCAACCTTCAAACCAGAACACCAGGAGCACTACCAGGGGATACTGAAGTTCCCACAACCACGTCTGAGTCCACTTAAGAGGTAAGTACCATGTCTAGCTAAAGACATTAAACTAAGCGCTGACTAGGAGGCAACCCAGTAGATACATTTGCTCTCTGACAAAGAGCAAAGTTTTGGGGTGGTTACTCTTAACCACATAGCTCCCAAAAAGGAGGGAACGTCTGATGTTCCTCTCCAAAAAGTCCAAAGAAGATACGTTCTGTTCCAGGAACGTAGTTTTGGGGTGGTCCCTGACCACACAAGCCCATAAAAATAACATATATTTTTATATAGAATTATGCTTATAATAGGATAGTACGTTCCCTCTTCTATAAATTAGATTAGATTTTCACTTTTGTGTGACCCCTGTACTTTCTTTTTATTTTCTTTAATTATTAATTAGGAAAAGACAAAGGGAACATTCCCTGGGTTAAGAGATAAGAACGGTTGGGACACCTGTCCCTGCTGAGTCACTTAAAAAGTACGCAGCCATATCAAGTTGCATTCATTGCAAATCTTGAAAACACGCGCAGAAAAAGCAGTCGTCTCCTCAAACATTAAGGCAACTGCACCCTTCTCTTTTCCCTTTCTCCCACGTCCTGAACCGTTCCACCTCCTCTCCTCAACCTCCACGTTTCAGAGAACCTTCATCCTCACTGTCTATTTAAACTCAGCCTTTGCTGTCTCCAAACCTTACTACTTCTATTCAACTCAGAACCATTTTAACCCCCTTGTGCCCTAAAACCTCCTTCTTGCTAAAAATGACTAAACTTTCAGTTACAGTCACCCCTGTAGCCAGCCATGGCCAAGAACCTGAGCTCACCGAACCCATCATTCACCTCTATCCTGAGAGGAACATATCCATGGAGGATAAAACCCCCCCTTCCCGCATTTGTGAAGCAAGCCTTGACTAGCCTCAAATGGCTTCGTTTTGCCATAGACGAATGCGAAGTAAACACTTCGTTGGTAGCTGAGTTCCTCTATCAAGCCGGAAGACTGCCAGAGGATGACACCACTGATGTGGTTAAGGTGAGAGGGAAGAAAGTGTCGTTCTCCCCCACTGCTGCCAAAGAAGCTGAGAAAGACCCTAGACGTCCCTAATGAAAAGGAGAAAACCCTCATATCTGTTTAAATTCTGTACTTTATTTTTAGCATTTTTATTCCGTTCCCTTGTAATTAATCTTTTTTTTTTTGCAATGAAAAAGACTTTTTGATCAATCTGCTTGGTACATACATTTCAGTTATAGTATTAAGACTGCCCAATTCTTTCTGATTAACCAACATACATGAAACACAAAGTCACTGACTAATCATGCTTGTTCTTTCTTTGAATACTTGAAATAGAAAGCATGCAGGGGATTTAATCCTCAGATTTTTGAAAGAAGCTGATCTGTGTGAACTCCAGCTGGTAAAGATCCGAAAAAGGCCAAACACCCACTTCTGAGAGCTTTCCAGAGTGTAACCACAATGAAACTTCTCCACTTGCCTTGATGCTGCAAGTACTGCTGAAGGATAGATGAACTCCAATACCAGGGATCAAACAGAATCACTCACTCTCCTCACCTTCATAATCTGGTCAAATCAACAAGAACTAGGAACGCACTCAAAAATGAACAAAAAGGACAGAAGAAAGAAGAAGTAAAGAAAAAGGGGAACAACCATTCAAAAGAATTCAAAAAAAAAAAAATACCAGAAAAACTTCCTCCAAGGGGGGAAAAGGGTACAAGAAAAGGTGTAATCTCAAACAGAAAAAAGGTCCAAGTTCAAAAACACAAAAGCTAAAATGTTCCTTGATCCCACAAATCAGACCATAATTCTCCCAAAACCCCATACACTCATCCATCAAAGATCCTTGGGAAGGGAAGAAAGCTGTACTTCATAGGAATGCAACAGAAAAACAAGTTATGAAGAATCACATACAGGAACGGACAGAGCAAACACCAACCCACGAGTGACAGCGAGATAAAAGATCAGCAACCTTCACTTATCTGGGGACAGAATCCTCTTACTGTTTTAAATGGAAAGTAGTTCATTTTTTGAAAAAGTCATGATTGCTCACTAACTCAAGTTTCTATCTATTGTGCTATTCTTTTAAATTGGGCAGACCAATACAATATTTCTGAGTTGTTCGAGGACAACCAACAGTTTAGTTTTGGGGTGTTTGATGGGACGTAAATTCGTTACCACACGTTCCCTCATCTGATGAGCAACTTCAGCATGAAAATCATTTGTTTTACACATTTGTGACAAAATCACGGTGAGGGAACAAATGGTAACGTATTCCTTTAAAATATATTAAAAGGGGAACGGACTGAGGCATATTTAATGCACCTGCTCCCTTCATTTAATGCCTCTGTACACTTTGCAGGTAACGTAGGATCAACGTCTTTTAAAAGCAGAGGCGGTGCACCAACTGAGCAGCTGGAAACGCGAATAATAGAGAATCAAGAGTTCTCATTGGCTGAAAAGGGAAGCAAAGCATGGGAAGGTCTGCAAACTACAACTAATCATCACTCAACCCTGCAATCTGCGCAATCTTTACAGTCAGCTACCACCAGCCCGTCCCCTCATACAAGCAACTAGCTTCAAAGGATTTACAACTTTGCCACTCCTCTTCCAGCTATAAATAGGACAACCTTCACACAAAAACATCATCAAGTCCTGGAGGGTTTGAAGTCCGAAAGGAAGAGTTCACCTAGTAGTAGTAATTAGTAACTTAGTATTAGTTTAATAGTTGTAATTGTAGTTAAGTGACAACCCATCTTCTTCTTCTGTAACAATCCTTAACACTCCTCACGAGCACCAACCCATCTTTCTCCATTTTCTGTTTCTTTCTGTATCTTTTGAATTAATATAAGTGTTTTTCTCTTCGTTCCATTCGTTATCTCTTAACTGAATCTCGGGTCTATGTGATTTCAGTTTAGAATAATTATGTTTACTTTATAAGCCATGAGCTGAACTATCTGTGGAACGGGTAAACTGTGAAACTCTTAAAGAACTATTTTTGAAACTCATGACTGAAGCTTTTTGTGTTTCTTTGACTAAGTAAGCTATATTCATTGTGCGCCAATGGAAATTGGGTACATACAGAGAAAGGAACTTCCATAAGGAAGGGATTTCAGACAACTTAGTCATTGGAGGAAGGTAGTGTCATGGCAAAAACACTACTGGCCACCTTAGGAATAAGGGGTCAACTCGTCCATTTTAAGGTTCTGCACTAAGTACCTGTTGGAGTCAAGGGAGCCATAGGAATATGGAAACTTGTGAGCCATCTAGTCCATGAGCTGAGGAATCAGAGTTGGCAGGCAAAGAAACTGGGACAAAGCCAAAAATTGCTGAGTCTTGAGCAGAGAAAACAGTCTCTTTAAGAGGGAAGCAGTGTATCCGTTCCTTCTGTTAAAACTGTTTTAAATCACCATCCTGTTGTCTCTTGATTATAATTACTTCTGTTTTTTTTTTTAGTTTTACTTTATTAAATATTATAACTATCAAACTCCAATGATTATTATCTCACCTTCTCCTAAATAGGAAGGATCACATACATAACGCAGCGAGCAATTGTTTGCCCGCAGACTGATCCTACTGTTCCTGAGGAACGTTGTCAAGACAGTAGGGAACGTTTGACCAGACAGTTCATTTATTAACTTTTCTTCTCATTTTCTATTTTATAAAAACAGTGTAAAACAATCATTATAATTCTATCCTCGTGGGAACGATAATTTGGGCACTAATACTCCCTTTATTACTTGATGCGTGCACTTGCGCACTTGGGTTGGAATTGAGGGACGAATCTGTGTTCTGCAAGAACAGAGGAACGTTCCCCATCAATACTTATATTTTTCCACCATCAGCAAACCACCCAACAACAAGCAACTCCAAATCTGCTATATAGTATTTTCAGGTAACCAAGTCCACCGTAGCTCAACTTGTCGATTGTCATAGTCAACCACATAATCATACACACATTTTTGGGCTTCTTCTTCTGGGACATGATTAATAATTCCTTCAATCAAGGGCTGAAGTCTTGTTACTTATCTATCCTTCCAAAAAAAACTGAAGTACCATCTCCAATCTCCCAAATGACCTTGTTTTCCATAAACAGCCAAACCTGATAGAGAGCTGATCATACCCGAAACAACCATCCTTCTCTGTAAATGTAGAGACGTCAACCTCACTGCCTATGTATTTTCCTTTCAGGAATCTTACCCACAAAGAGTCCGCTTCATTATGGAACCGCCATGCCAACTTTGAAAGGAAAGCATCATTCATAATTTTCTCTTGCTTCAGTCTCAGCCTCCGAAACTCCTTTGGTAATGTTAAGGTATCTCATCCAATCACATAATGTTTACGGGTAGTCTCACTTTCACCCTAGATAAATAGTGTTTCTCATGTCTACGCACACATAAAAGTGTGTTAGACCCATTTTTTTTTTCTTCTCTTAACATGAACTTACATAAGCCCTACTACACACTTTTGTACATGTGTAAAAATAAAATTATTTCCTATAACGTGAGAAACATTAATCTCCAAAATAGAATAGACATGTTAACTATCAATTTCAAGCGAAATCTTGGAGGGCAGTGACACGTTGAGCTCTCTTCCCATCCTTAAATTTTGTAAATGAGTCTGTCACTTTTTTTTTTTTTTTTCCTTGAAACTTTCACCTTATCATCCATTCAAACATAGTATAGAAGTTTGTAAAAAACTAGCGCTAGTCCTTTTTAAAAACACAGTTGTCCTTTAATTTAACTTGCCCCTAAAACGATTGTCTTTCTAAAAGACAAGTGAAGAATGCGAAAAGATATCACATATGAAAAATCAACGTTTCTCTTTGTTTCTTATATTAAATGCTTTTTACGATTTTATGTTTTTATGTTTTCCTTTAGATAAATCCCTTTCAAATTTTAATCAGTTTTACTTTTCCTATATTGTTTCTTCAATTTTTTTTCTTTCATTGAAAAAATAACATTATTTCAATCAAATAGTTCATTTAACCTAGTCATCGAATATATTTTTTTGTAAAAAAAATAAAAAAGAATTATTAATTTACTTATTGTAGTAGTTAGGGTCATATGGTATAATTTGCATTTCTATATCCAAAAAAACACAATAGGTACTTTTCATTTTTGACACTTTGATTTATGCTTTTGTTGGAATGAAATAATTTGCATACTATCTATTTTCTTTGTCTCAAAGGGAACCTAGGGAATGTGATGACTCACTGGCCATTCCAACTTTTTTCCTTTGATGGGAGATATGCCAAATACAAGTAGTAGGAGAACATCAACTTCCTTTAGAAATGAACTTTGTTTGAATCTACATAATGAAAGAAAAAATAAATACCATATTATTTC
Source organism: Gastrolobium villosum (assembly GCA_032173675.1). NCBI lineage: Eukaryota > Viridiplantae > Streptophyta > Magnoliopsida > Fabales > Fabaceae > Gastrolobium > Gastrolobium villosum. Next base: position 177,980 of record JAVKPL010003014.1, read on the forward strand.
ATTCCTTCACTAGTCCTTAGACCTAACATATTCAATAACTAAGCTAGTGTAGGAGGAATATTTACTAATCTTTCCTTCATACTTTCTGTCTTTTTCAAGGCCCAAGAAAAAGACTCTTCATCTGTGGAAGTATTGCCTTGCTTTTATTTTTCCTAGAGGAAAAAGAAAAGAAGGAAAATAGTTGCTTTTGCAAGACACAATCCAACCCAGTATAGAATAAGAGAGAAAGATATTTTGACTATCAAATTTTTTTACTACCAACTCATTACCTATCTAATCACCATTGGATCAACATTTTCTCTTTTTCAAATTTTTTTTAGCATTCTTTCTCTTCGATTCAATGATGATTAGATAGGTAGTGAGTTAGTAGTAGAAATTTTGGTAATAAGAATATCCTTCCTCATAGAATAATACATACTCAAACCATATTTGCATTTTATTTTCCCAATTTGCTTTTAAAGAGCTTCCCTTTATTTTGGATTGAATTCTTCTTGCCATTCATGATCCTCAAGCTTTGCTTTAGCAAATCAAACTCTCTTTCCTTTTTGTAGTTTTCTTTCTCCATTGAAGCTAATTGAGCTTTTAAGACTTTGATGGTTTCTTCCTTTTCTTGCAATTCCCTCTTCAAATTTTCCATTTGCATGTCATCTTCCTCTGCTTTCCAATACAGACCATCCCCTATGAACATATAGCCAAAGAACAAATAAACACAACCAAATCAAAAACAACACACACACATATTTGTTTCTAACTCTTACCTTACGCAGTTATCTTATAGTAGCATGAATATTTCTCAAGAAAGTAAAAATAATCACCAAACTATTGCATATCTTAATGGGGTTATTGAGATAAGGCCAAGGATTGAACCCTCTTAGGAACATTGAGATACACCATCCCAAAAGCTAACTCAAAGGGTGGGAGTGTCCAAGACCTTATAAACTCACATTAGTTGTACATCCAACCAATGTGAGACTATATATCTCAACACGCCCCTCACACAAGAGTCCTTTGGCCTTGAAAAGGCTTTGAGATACACCACTCCAAAAGCTAGCTCAAAGGATGAGAGTGTCCAAGACCTTATAAACTCCACATTAGTTGTTCATCCAACCAATGTGAGACTATATATCTCAACAAACCCCACCAAAAATACTCATAAAAACTATATTTTTAGTATAACAAGAGAGAGAGAAAGAGATACCATTATATGTCCTCTGAATGAGGTCATCAAGTTCAGTCTTAATTGCAAGATAAAGTTGCTTCCATTTCTCAACAGCTTCATCTCTTCTTGCTTTCTCCTCCTTCATTTGTTCAACCAAAAGCTTAGTACCCATTAATTCCCACTCTTTCTCACTATTTTTCTCAACCATTCCAAGCTCTTCCATGCTTCTAATCTTTTCTTCTTTCTCTTCAACCAACTTCCTCATTTGCTTCATCTCATCTTTCATCCTCTTCCCTTCTTGCTTCCAATCTGCTTCCTTGAAAGTGAACACCATTATCTCTCTCTCATAGTTCCTACCCTCTTTCTCCCTCTCATACATCATCTCCTTTATTTCCTCTTGCAAAACTCTCACTTTCTCTTTCAAATTCATAACATATTTTTCAGAAAACTTCCTCTCATTCTTGCAAATAGTGCCACCCATCTTTGAGTAATAATGATGGGAATATTGAGTGTTGTTCTTATAATGAGAGAGGAAAAGATAATATTGAAGGAGGTATGGACAGCATAAAAGGCTAGGCTCCTGACATTAAAAGAAGGCTACAAGAATTTTAATTTGGGGTATTTTATGAAATCAGATAAGGTTCATAGTTGTACTTATAATTCAATAATGGAAGTGGTGAAATGGGACTCGTGAATAGCACTTAGTAAGATTTTAACACTAGATATATGGACACCACATGTTTTGGTAAATATAAATAGGAATATACATATTCACATGCATATATTTCTTGGGAGCGTGGGGTAGATTTATGACCCCAATAATTACACAAATATATTGACTAAGGGTTTTATATATGTTATGTTGTAGGAAACTTATTGTGTTGTGTTACTCTAATACATTTGATATGGGTTTCACTCAAAAAGAAAGAAGAAAAAAGAAAATAAGGTGGGGTCATCACTTTTTGTGAGAGTAACATGATATTATAATTTTCCTACAAAGATGATATATATAAATCCCATTGACTAATAACTGGTCCTACTCCAACATCTAATTTTGCAATGAAATAATGCAGGGTTGTACATTAGCATCCCTGCACAGTTCTCCTTCACACATGTATATTGTTCATTAAATATAATTCTCGTGAAGTTAATTTTGCAAGTGTTTATTTTGAATTATAAATTCAGGGCCTTTTAATCATAGTGATGTAAAAAAGAGAACATTTTGTAAGATTGATTGAAAATCTAAATATTTTACAAAAAAAATATTATGAGATGTGTATAGGGGTATGCACGTTCAAGTCGTGAATGAAGGAGGTTTGAAATTTGTATATGGGCGAAGGCATGTCTATCATGTTGTGGGCGCTGCAAGTCGCGCATGGGGTGATGCATGACTTGCAGCGCGCATCATGTGATAGGCACGCATTTTCCTATGCACGACTTGAATGCGTATACTCCATGCACATATCTCAATATTATTGTGCTAAAATACTTGAATTTTGGATATGTTTTTCTCTCTATCCTTATTCTGCTTACCTTTACATATCCCTCTCAACACCATTAGATTACAATATCATCCATAGATAGAGATTAGGTAGAGATTTGTGGGATAAAATAAACTTTTTTATCCCTTTCTCTCTCCTCCCCTTTCAACACACTGACCGAAGATTGATTTTCCTGTCTCAGAGAAGCTATCACAGGTGAAGACAGTACGTGTTCCAGGTGATGATGAACCTGGAATAGCTATTGTTTTTCACATGTGTTATTTTGATAAAGTATTTAAATCTTGAAGTAATACAATAAAATATTTCCCGTTTTACATTAAATAACTCCAAAGCCTAAATTCCGTGACAAGAAAAAAAAAAAAAAAAAACTAGTTGTGCTTACTAAGTGACAATTTGTGCAAACCAAAGTCAATTTCAATCAAATTGAAAAAAGCAAGTAAACTCATGCATGTTTAGCTTTTTAATGGTGAAATTTCCCTATCATTATTGGTAAGGAATAAAAAATTGTTTTTAAGAACAATTGAATAAGCCCTGCCCCATAAGTCACATGTGTAACACTTAAACCCCATAGATTAATTTTTGAAGTAAAAAAGACACATTATTAAACTACAAAAATACATATATTGGAACAACTGTCAAGTTGTCACAGTTTGCTAGAAACTCTTTCTGGTCCATACCAACCAGAGATATGGTAGATTAGGCCTACAACAAGGGTAGTCATGGGAAGCACATTCAGAGTGTGACAACAATATTCTAAAACTCAGGGTTAGTCATGCTGGGATAACACCCTATATTTGCAGACGATAGATATTCTTACTATCAAATTCTTCTATTACCAACTTACTACCTATCTAATCACCATTGAATCAAAGAGAGAGAAAGTTAAAAAAAATTTGAAAAAAGAGAAAATATTGATCTAATGGTAATTAGATAGGTAGTAAGTTAGTAGTAGAAGAATTTGGTAGTAAGAATATCCATCCTCATATTTGCAGGTATTCAATGTCATTTGATTCCATAGAAACAAAATTTCAAAGCGTGATCATTGTAATATTTTCCCTATACGACATTATCATGTTGGTACAAAAAAATAAATTAATAATGGTTTGTGTCACCTTTGGATTCCTTTATTGAAAAGGACTTGTGGCATTCCTGATATTATGGCCTTGGAGTCTAGTTTTTCCCTCAAAGGTCTAGTCTCATTAAATTGGCCTGTGTCTTTCTTCATCCTTTTTGGTATGGCATTTAAATGTTGCTTCAATTACTGTCTTTTGTCCATATCCTTAGATGTGGTCATGTCGGCCATCTGTGACCAAATGAAGAATAAGCTATGAAAATGCAAATTCATGTGCGTTAAAGTGTGTAAAAAGAAAAATTATCTGGAAATAGAGATTTGACAATAATTTCATTTTACTATTATTTGCGCTATGCTTGCTGAATATATAGACTTATTCGGGCACTTATTTTGATCATCCAGTAATTACCCGTCTACTTAAAGGATAAATGGTACTTTTCCATATATGATTATTCCTCACTTTCACACATGAGAAATCACATAATTTCATATGGAAAAAGACCTCTCATGTTGCATAAGAAGTCTCCTTTCCTATCACTCTCATTTCGATATCCGTGCCAATCATTTTTTTTATTTTTTGCTTTAAGATGGGCCCCACCCTTTTCTCTCTTTACGTAGGATAACTTGAATTTCTCATGCAACATGAGAAATTACAAGCCCAATTTCATATCTCCATGGGGCCCATCGGGCTAGAAAATGATCATGACATTACACTTTTCACGTGAGGACAATCTTCTCCGAGCTATAAATATCATCATTCTTATTGATCTTCATTTCCACTCTCACAAGTCATAACTGGGCCAATTATTGGAAAAATTTATTATGCTCCAGGCTCATCATTTATTCAGTGATCCCATTTTTTATAAATGGAAAATTTTATTTTATTTTTAACCCCTTTTTTTATTGAGTTCTATTTGTAATCCTAATACTCACATAAAAAATAACCTACAAATATCTAGGGATTAAGGTTACATATACAAAATATCATATATATAAAAAAATAACCTAAGGGAACCTAGGAACACCAAATTTCATATACAAAAATATTATAGGGTTTTATTTATGTCAAGTAACATAAAAATTAAACTCCCTCCTACTCTCACATGGATAAGTGGACTCCACTCTCTCTTTTTTGTTTTTTCTCTCTCCTGATGGGTCCCGCTTTTCAATGAGTGTGCACGAATAGATTTTTTTTTTCCTGTTACTTGATAGTAATAAACCCCAATATTATATAAGAACATAGGGATTAAAATTACCTCATCTTCGTTTTCGCTATCTTCTAGAAGAAAAAGAATAAAATAAAATAAAATAAAATAAAAATAAAATAAGTTTTTGAAGTAAAGCGAGAGAGTAGTAGGGAGAAGAAGAGTAGAGGAGAAATGCTTAAAACTGAATTGGTTAGGCTAGGCCTCGCCTCTATTTATAGTTGAAGTTTTGGGCTCGGATTTGAGTTTCGTGCATTTATTTCCTTATTCTTCGTTGATATATCTGGCTCAGATATTGGCTTCATACACTAGTTTTTTTCTTATTCTTAATTTCTTATGGCTTAGAATATCGCTAATTTATTAGTGACTCATCATATTTAATCAAATTACTAATCAAACATCACCAATCAAACATTAATGCATAAATGACCAATCAATTAATAATTCAAACAATCACAATTTTTCACACATTATTATTATTATTACTAATTTATAATTTATTACTATTATTAATTTATTATATTATAAATTACTATTATTTTCCTGAGATATTAGAAGACCTGTTTTGTAACAGTTGCCTCATTATGTTGAGGAATTGATCAACTTTGCTCCATTGATTCTCTCTTTCTTGGTTGTTTTCTATTTTGTTCTTTTGTTAAGGATGATTCCTTATACTCCTCTTCTCTCTGTAAACTTTTTCTCTTCATCTTAATGAATTTCTTCTTTTATCAAAATAAGGGGAAGAAAAAAACCAAACACATGCATAATAAAATATATATGCAGAATGCAGGTCACTTCTTGCCTGATGCATCTAATGACAGATGATGAAAATGATGATAACAACTTGTGGGGTGACAATTCAAGGTCAACAACACTAATGCTTGTGCATGAACACATGCATATATACACATACACTACCACTTCTTGAGAATTTTTACAGGATTAAGGCCGGGATTCTTGCATTTACTAGTCTTACTTTGATGCATCATAGCTTTCCAGATACAATCAAATTTACATTGAACAAAGCAACATATTTTCAAGAAAATGCTATGATGAATTGTCTAGCTATGTAAGACCATCAATTGCAATATTAGATAAATATACAAATTTACTTGATGTATGTGTACAATTGATCTATTTAAAGTTTCATTTCCTAACTAATTATTGATTTTAACCTTATGTTGTTGGATGTTCTTTGTTTACAAGCAGCTTATACTAGCAACAAACATTGTCAATACTACTACTATTTTTGGTTTAGGGTTCTTGTTTCGGCTAATGATATAACAATTTTCATTGCCTTTGTGAGGCTTAGTAAATTGGTTGGAGAATACTAGAAAGTAACTGAGTAACTAAGAAACTCTTAACTCTCTAATATAGAAAGAAAACATTAAGAAAGGAAGTAAATTCAACCACCCTGTGGATTTGCAATTCACAACTGGTTACACCATAGGACAAACTTCTCCAAGGCATCTCAAGTTCCCAACAAATAAACTGGTTAAACGACCCTAAAATTGGAACTTAAATGAAACATGATAAAAAAAAAAAATTAGATTAGGACATGGCAACCAACATCACACACCGAATATCTCCGGGACAATGTCTTCATTAGGTATCCATTTATGGAAGGGGCACCTTGAACTTGAAGATATTGATCAGGAAATCCCGCTTGCAAGTGTTGTAATTGGGTTGTCACATTTAAACAAAATTGCATCCACAATCCCTTACAAATCTGCAAAGAACTTGTTTGAATCACCTAGGACATGCCCATTACTTGCATTCTTTCTCTTGTTTCCTGCAATGGTATCATCAATGAAATACAAGATATGTCATACCTTTACAGTGATGGACAATCAATAACATTTACATATACAAATCATATCATACCTTTACTAAACTCAGAAGGATCATCATCTAGATCCATCTCATCACTGTCACTGTCAACCACTCCAGCTTCATTTCTCTGTGTGCTTCTCGAACCTTGCAGTATATTATCCAAGTCCCATAGCTGTACAAGAAGAAAATGTTGAATGTTCAGACAACTGATTTGTCAATATAATCTGTACAAAATGGTAAAAATACATTCATATACAGACCACATGCAACCAATGGTTTCACATTTTAAACAGTGACCCACCCTCCATTATTGCGATGTAAGGACACCTCAATGGATTGACAGGAAACATTTTAAGCCAAACTGTTGCAAATTCATCCAACCAGTATGGTAAAATATATGTTCTTTTAAAGGTCCATGGACCATATGATGAATTGACTGATTTAACTTCTCCACGTTTACCTGCCCATCTTGATGTATGTTTTGTCCAGCATTTGTAAGCAGAAAATTATAACTTCTCACAAAACCCCATCCAAATAATTAACTTATGGTAAATATCCATCATCATACATTTATAAGTACAAAAATCTCTGTCTGACAGCGGACCCAACTCCTCTACCTTATTGCATACCATCAGTTATCCCCTTTTCAGTCGCAAATGCCCATTCTAATTACAACAACACTACTAGACACACCAATTAATATTGCTAAATCTTACCGTAGAATATTCTAGAATATATTTATTTCTTTCTTGTTATCTGTTCCTTTATTTATTAGGCTCTCTTGTTATTGTAAATATGCCTCTTAGTTTTTTGTAAGCCTCTTAGTTTTTCTTCTTATTTATTAGCATTGTTCTTTGTACTCAATATAAATTGTACCTACTGGATCTTTCAAGTAATGTATCAGAAGTTTATTCAGAAAACACTTCTTCTTTTCATCATGGTATCAAGAGCTGGTTATAATCCAGTCTCTTCCCCGTTCTAATTTCCTTTTATGCCTTCCTTCCATTCTTTTTTCGTATTTTTGCTTCTGCCAAAGTCAGAACCCTCACCTAGACACCTCCAACTACAAAACCAAGGCCACCACTAGATCCAGAACAAAATTCCGAGCCAGCCAACAAAAGACCAGTCGCCAGAAACGCCGCCACGTGCCGCCACCGTCCTTCAGCCTCGCCGGCGCGTGTGGTCCACGCGCCGCCATCCTGTCACTTTTTTCCGACGAGTCATACCTCGTTCTGATCGTCTGCCTTCCCTCTTCATGTTTTGAGGGTCAAAATCATATTTGGAGGAACTTTTTTTTCTGGATATTGTTGTTAGGAAGCCATGGACACTGAAAATGTTGAAAGTTCATCTGGAATTTCGACCGGAACCTCACCCCTTCCCATTTCTTCATTTTCTGGAGACAACCCAGCAATGCAGATCACCAATCACCGTTTAAATGGTACGAACTATGTGCAATGGTGTCAATCTGTTAAGTTGTTCATCCAGGCTAAAGGGAAGATGGGGTATCTGGATGGAAAAAAGGTTCAACCAGCAGAACATGAACCTGGCTATGATGCTTGGGTGACTGAAAATGCTTTGGTCATGACATGGCTGACCAATTCTATGGAACCAGATATCAGTCAAACTTATTTATTCCTTGATACGGCTCAAGAAATTTGGGAAGCTGTTAAAGAATACTACTCTGACCTGGGCAATGCCTCTCAGGCTTTTGAATTCAACACCAAGGTGAAAGATTTACGCCAAAGGGGGGATGACTGTTACTGAGTACTTCCTTGCTTTAAAAACATTGTGGCAAGAGTTGGATCTTTATGATAAAGCAGACCTTCAAGGTTTAGATGCTAATGCAATATTTAAAAATTATATAGAGAAAAGGCGTCTCTATGATTTTCTTGCTGGCCTCAATTCTGATCTGGATGATGTTCGTGGAAGAATTTTGGGGCAAAAACCATTACCTTCCATTGCCACTGCCTTTTCTGAGGTACGAAGGGAGGAGCTTCGTCGAAAGGTAATGTTGGGTGATAAGGATTCTAAGTCTTCTGATGGGTCTGCCCTTATAGCAAAGAATACTGCTCG